>JAOVVF010000042.1:10330949-10346483 GCA_028565595.1 Duopalatinus emarginatus | reverse complement strand
GCATGAAAACTAACAGTTTGGTATGCATCTGTAATTTTTCTTTTATACTGTTATATTAGGTACATTTTGTACTATTTTGTACTATTTAGCATTGTTTAGTTATTTAATTCAGTTTAGTGTTTGTTGGGAAGTTGTTTAAAGATAATAATAAACCTGTTTGGACTGGTGTCAACAAATTTAGTGACAAGTTTACTTTTATTTATATATATATATATATATATATATATATTATGTGCCAACTGAAATGGGTGTGTTTAAGGCGAATTTCTTTTTCCCTCTCGCACTGCTATCTTTTATTTCTGTCCGTTGCTACAGTGTGTGGCGGCTTTGTGCAGCATAATACACGTTAGACTGCAGGTAGCCTAGTTTAAGCACTTTTGTCCACTTTAACACAAAGAGTGAGGCCAGAAACATTTTAAGTGGTGGAAAGTAGTAATTATTATGGATGGTGAAATTTGACACTCGTACAGCTAGTTAGAAAACATGATGGTGAAATCTGAATGATGATGCAGTGTGTGCCCTTTCTTCTCCACTTTTTTGTTGTAAGTAATGTCGACAAATCAGATTTCAGGTGCACTTGGCAGAATCACAACTCATATTATAAACCACATGATAGATATTAGAGTATTTTAGGAGCACCATTGGAAAAGTTTTATTGTCACAGATCTGGATTGGCCATCTGAATCTTTGTTTTGTGCGTTTGTTTTTTTTTTTGTTTTTTTTTACAAAAACACCCAACATTATCAGTGAAAATAAAAATAAATATGTACAAATAAATTCAATGAAACAAAATGTAACACATTATGTACAACAAAAAGAAAAATGTCAGCTCCATTATCTGTTCTCTTTGCACTGGCTTATTCAGTGTGTGGTTTGTAACTGACTGAAGTCGCTGTTTGGCTTTGCATTGCTTGTCTTTTTCCATTCACAATGAGAAGTAGAGGAGAGTCCACACGTATACTGCGGAAATCGTAAGACTGTAACGAGAAGGGTTAGAAATGTGACAGGTTTTACATGAAAAATATTCAACATGCGGTGTATTTAACATGATGCATAGACATAAATTTTGTAGCTGAATCCAAATTTCATGAAACACTGGGTTAAACATCAAAATGTAAATTTAAAGTACTTTTTTAAATTTATTTGCAACAGGTTTTTTTGTAGCATTGCAAAAATGAGAGCAATTTCATTTAAAATTCAAAAGAATTACAAAATAGAAACAGATTTATTAGTATTTAGTCTACACGAGCATTTATACAAGAAATGTAATGTGATATGAAAATGCACTGTTAGAAAAAACGTTTGAATCTTAGAAGAACTTTACATTTATTTATGTATAAAGTCATGGTTATAATTATTACACACATGCATTTCCTGGGGTATACCTTTCCTATAAAAAGTGTTAGTGGGTGTCAAGTAGTGAATGAGCACACGTACCTTATCACTGTGTGTTATACTGTGCCGTTTTACTTGTGGTTCAGGAATAACCACCGTGTCCCCGATTAACACACCCCAGCCGTCAGCTATGTTATAAACCATAACCACACAACATGTCTCCTCGCTGTCCACCATACCAAATGTACTGTGAGGAGAAAAGGATTGTTAATACACATCATCACAGCACTGCAGATTACAGATAACATGCAAGGACTGTACAAGACAACAAACTTGTTTCTTAATTACACCTTGGGGGAAAAAATCTAAATTGATTCACTCACAAGGCCATGCGGCCCTCCATGGCCAGACTGAAGACGACCTTTCCCATGGCTGCAACGCCAGTATTAAGGCCGTGGGTAAGTGCAGCAAAACTATGGAGATCCAGGCTTCCGGTGCGGCCTGTCGGGGAGCGATACTGAGGAGAGGCACATGGACCCAGTGCAGACAAGTTCAGGGAGGACAGCATGTTCCGCAGGCGGCGTGCTTTTACTTTCCCCTGAGGAACAAGAACAGAGGAAGATGTTACCTTGTACTGAAACCAGCTTAAAAGGGTCAGGCTTATGCACCACTCACAAATTTATTTATACACATTCAGTACTCATTATTAATGGCATTCTGCTGCCTTCTACTATAAAAAAACACTGACAAAATGACTTTGCCACATTTAAGTCACTTATCTCCATATCATACTTACATCATACATACGTACTAAATGTACATGATTTATAAAATATTTTAACCATATTACAACATTTTTACAAATCTCACCTTATTCTCCATTAGACCAGTTATTTGGTCTAGGTATTTTAGCAAAAGTGACTCTCTCTCAGAAGGTTCCTCCCAGCCAGGGTCAAGAGCTGCAGCTCGACTGTATCCATCCAAAGCTGAACTGAACATTTCCTCATACTGGAACAGCTAATATAGCAAATTTGTAAATAAAAGCTCAAGTTAGGAAGGTCTGTTCAATGCTAACAATTTGTTCATACTAAAATTCAAGAAAGACTTATTACGATAAGTTAATTTCACCATGCCATGGGAATGTTGGCTGTAATACAGTCTCCAAGATGCAAAATTATAAAAGCAATGGCGTTTCTAAATGATTTACACCAATCCAAGAGCATGTCTACTGAATACTTTGAGGCAAATCTACCTAAATAGTGTCACAAAAACAATGCTCTGTCATCATTTTGAAGTACTTTGTAGCTGTAAATTGGAGTTAATCTGAATAAATGATCTGTCAGTTTGAAAAAGCACAAAAACAAAAAGAACAAGAGAATTACTGTGGCACGATTGAAGTGCAGATCAGCATTTAAGGCAGATGCTTTGTCAATTTTCTCCTGTAACAAATAAACAATACACACAATTACCAAGATAATCAGTAAAATGGCCTTTGAATAAACCATCCAGTGTGTGTCTACTCACAGCTTGAGCATAGGCACTAAGAGCTTGCTGAGACATCTGAGGGTTTTGTCCACTGCTGAAGAACAAGGAGATGTATGCATTTCCTAAGATGTCTGCAAAGGAAAGATTTGTTTAATTTATTTGTTTGAATTGTACTAAATGGATTTGCTACATTAGTAATAGTTCAAACTGTACACAGTATTATCAGATATCATGGCATCACCTTTTGATTGTGAAAATCAAGGCAATTATATCTCTCACACACACACACACACAGTACTGTGCAAAAGTTTTGTGCACAATTTAATAAATGCCAAATCAATAGTCCTAAGATACATCTGGTACATTTTTTATAGTATCTCAGAATCTGCCACCGTTCTTCTATAGACTAGTGCACTTGCTTCTGTTTTTTTTTTTTTTTGGTAGGTAAAACCAGACATACTTCTTTAAGTCTATAAAAATAAGTTAGGGTGCTTAAGACTTTTGCACAGTGGTTTAGACACACACACACAAAACATATAGAGATAAAGAGATAAACAGAGAGACGTGTAAAAGACCATGTAAAAACAAACCAAAACTATTTAGTTAAGGTGATCATGCATAATTCATTAGCCTATCAAATTATAACAAACTTACACCAAGACGTGCCATCTGTGACATCCAGCTGCACAGCCTGCCGAGCCAGATTCACACTCTCCATAATACGCGTGCCTTGCTCCTGATCGCCCCCTTCTGGAGGCAACTGCCTCAACACCATAGAGAGGTTCCGCAAAGACACTTTACTTTTACTCTATAAGAGGGACAGAGGGTGTAAATGGTACACACCCCAGGAACACCTAAAGTCCCAGATAGGCACTCATACTTGACTTCTGTTATATGCAGTAGAATATCATTATTAATTTTTTCAAAACCCCTTTACTTCATGTGTGTCTCCTCACCTCCTGCCACCCCCAGCCCCTTCTCATACATACCTGCTGTAGTGCACCAGTAAAACAGGTCTTTGCAGCAATCAGGTCTGCTTTCTTCCAGTACTGCTCGCCTAGTGTATTCCATGCCTCCACCAGTCCTGGTTCCAGTTTTACTGCCCTCGAGAGGCTCTCCTCTGCTGTCTGATTGAACTGTGGAGCTATATTCAGACATCGACCTCGCAGGAGCAAAAACTGTGCACTGTTTTTGTATAGGTCTGCAAATAAAGGATAAGGACATATGTGCATTTGAATTATGATCACACACATTATAATGACTGTGAAATATGAGTATATATAAATCGCAGTACAATATGCCATGCTCTCCTATAAATCTTTATATATTTAGTGTTAAATAGATTTGTGCACAGTGCCCAGGGAGCATTTGGGGGTTAGATGACTTGCTCAAGGGCACTTCACTCAAGTCTTCTTGCTCACAGGGCTCGAACCTGGGACTGCCTGGTCCCAAGACTGGCTTTCCAGTTTCCCCACAAATCTTATCTTATTGTAAAATTATTTTTTTGTGGCCTATAAGTCTACATAAGGTGCACCGTATAAATACTCAATGTTAATCATTACCTGTGCATTTTGTAAGAACATTTTTAGGTGAGTGTCCTATCCTGTAGTATTTGTAAAATAAAAATAAAAAAAAAACAACATTTATTTAACTCACCTTCCTTCTCCTCCAGTTTCTGTAGTATCTTATTCATCTCTTCGGCAACATCGTTCTGTTTTCTACCAGCATCTTCCACACTGTGGGTCTCAAAATAGTGATCCCTAAAGTGGTAAAGACCATCTACAAGTTCCTGAAAACCAACACAAGAATATATTTTGAACATTTTAGTGTATCAAATGTTCCAGATAGAGATACACTATATGGCCAAAATATTGTGGACATCTGACCACCACACCCATATGTTAATCTACAAATTGTTGCCACCGATCTGAAATCACACACTTGTCCTGGATGTCTTTGTAAGCTGAACTGGAACTAAAGGGAGCAAACCTGTTCAACCATGATGATGATGCCCCTGTGCACTATGTGTGGTCCATAAAGACAAAGAATTTACCACGGTTGGTGGGGAAGAACTCACACAGAGCTCCAACCTCAACCCCACTGAACACCACTGGGATGAACCGTATTGCTGTACACGTGCCTTCTCAATCGATATCAGTACCTGGGTATCACTAATGCTCTTGAAGCACAAATCCCCTCACTATTCACCAATGCTCTTGAAGCACAAAGAAACAATCTAAAATCTATTGGAAGGCCTTCCCAGAAGAGTGGGGGTTGTTATAAGAGCAAAGGGTAATATATCTGGCATTCAGGAGGCAAATAAGGGTGTGGTGGTCAGCTGTCCAGAAACATTTGACCACACTGTGTTCCAGAAATAACAAATAAGTCAAACAATTGAATAAATGGACAAATGATATACAGCTTTACAGTTGTAAAGGGATCTAAAGGGCACTCCTGACTCAACATGTTAGCTAACTAGTTGACATGTTGTAATTTATGCAGCACTGATTTTGTCGCCTGCAGACATATGAATAAAAATAACAGCTTTTATATCCACAATGTAGTACATGAATATATAATTATATATAAAAGTAAAGGGTCACTGAAACACACACCCGTGTACATCCCTGTGTTGTAGTAAGCCATGTAGTCGTTGTTATAGTGATAGAGACAGAATGCTAATCAGCGGCTACATCAACTAGCATGCTAGCTAACAATCTAAATCTCCTCATTTTGAACATATAAGACGACTACCTGCTCACGTATAAGAGTTTCATACCTTTAATACTTGTAAATCGTCTTTGTCGGATGTTTTATGCTCACCATCGTTATCAACTTCAGCCATCTTTTCCACAGGAGAAGCCGAAAAGCTCTGTGACTGCGGTTCCGCCTGCTGGTCAGGAGGCTAACACGCACAATAGCGTTTAGTGAACGAATACACAACTTTTATTGTCATTTCTGTGATTTAATATACCACATAGTCTCATAATGTTGTGCTTTCACTTGCTCTTAATACAGTATTAATGCTTATTTCACTAATATTTCAATATCAAGAGCTTGACGCTTGAAGGTTGGATTGCGCATGCGCGGAAGGCAGTCATATGCCGCTGCCATGAGACGGTTTGTAGTGTGTTGTAGGGCAGTTTATCCGGAAAGATGAGGCTGGTCGTGGTGTTTCTTGGGTTAGTGTGTGTTTCTGTGTCTGTGAGTTATGACACGAAACCAGTCCAGACATTTGTTATCCCCCACAGTCATATGGATGTCGGATGGGTGTACACAGTACAGGTGAGTCCTGCACATTTCAGTGTTTTCCTCTAACACGCTCAGGAAGCGTTGAGTTGGGAATAACTGTTTTTCCAACTTAGTTTGTTCTCTAGAGACTTGGATCTGGATCTGATGACTGACAGGAGAAAAGCATAGCAAAGGACTTGACTGACTGACTGATTGATTGATTGATTAGTTGATTGATTGATTGATTGATTGATTGGTGGGCATCTTATGATACCACTGCCAGAGATACTGCCTCTTTAAATCATATCATATTGAATCTAATGACAAGTTTAATACATTGGATGTGTGGAAGGTTTGAAAAACTTCCTGTCTCCAATAAATAGCGAACTATTTGCCTACTGTGCTTCCAAACAGAGGAATGTGACCTCTGCGTTTAACCATCTGTGCTGTCAAACACAGACACTGGTGAACACTAGGGGGCAGTAAACACACTTGCCCAAATTGGGGGGAGGCACCAAACCACGGCGCCAGAGGAGCAGGCCACTGACCACTGTTCACTGGAATGGACCCAGCATTTAACCCATTTTCGTAGTGAGACACACACATACACACTTGTGAACACTAAGGGAGCAGTGGACACACTTGCCTGGAATGGAGGGCAGCCCCAAACCAAACCTGGGGAGCAGTTAAGGGGGGTTAGTGCAACGGGCTTGTCCGTTGCAGGGATTAAACCCAGGAACGTCCGGTTACAAGATCAGTTCCCCAACCGCAAGGTCACAACTTCCCACCCAAAAAAGTGAAGGTGAACTACTCTGTACACTGGAACAGACCTTTGTACACTGGAATGGATCTCAGCATTTGACCCATTCATGCAGTGAAACACATACATACAGACTAGTGAACACTAGGGCAGTGAGAACACGTGCCAGGGGCGGTCGGCAGCCCCTGTCCTTAGCAATGGGGTAGCAGTTGAGGGTTAGGCACCTTAGAAGTCAAGGTGACTACAGTCGATTCCTGTTGGTTGCAGGGAATCAAACCTGTATCCCTTCCAAGCTTGGGTCCTTGACCACAGGCCTACTAACCTAAAAAATCTAAAAACCTTAAAAACTGATTTTAAAAGTAAGTCTGACAGGTCCTATTAATCTTTTTTTTTTTTTTACAGTCAAATGGGTCCTATAAAATGTACACTGTAAAAAGTTTGCGAAACCTGCATGAGCATGTGATGATGTTTACGATGTTCACTGTAGGAGAGCATGCACGCTTATGCGGCGAACGTGTACACCACTGTTGTGGAGGAGCTTACAAGAGTTAAGAGTCGCAAATTCATTGCGGTTGAGCAGGAATTCTTTCGACTTTGGTGGGATACAACAGCGTCTCAGTGGCACAAGAAACAGGTGAGGAATAAGCCTTCATTGCTCTCACTCTAAATGATGCCTGCTGCATTTTCTTTTTATGCAAGCTTGTCAGTGAGGATACATCCTGTCTGTTTCCATGTCAGGTGAGACAGCTTCTACAAGAAGGGCGTCTGGAGTTTATTATTGGAGGTCAGGTGATGCATGATGAGGCAGTGACGGATATTGATGACGCCATCCTTCAGCTGACCGGTTTGTGCTGTGCATATTATGTGTATGCCTTAATTAAATATTTATATCGTAAAGTTAAATTATTTACTTTTACGCTTACTTTTCTAAAACACTCATACACTGTACTACCTTCCATCCTTGCTCTCTTATTGTAGAGGGACATGGGTTCTTGTATGAGACATTTGGTATCAGGCCTCGCTTCTCCTGGCATGTTGACCCCTTTGGTGCGTCCGCTACCACTCCGGTCCTTTTTGCCCTGGCTGGATTTGATGCTCATCTCATCTCTCGTATTGACTATGACCTTAAAGATGACATGCAGAAAAACAAGGTTGTCCTGCTTTGAGAGTATGTAATCTGTGCCACTGGCCATGAAAAGTGTGTTGACAAATAGAATGACTGTATGACTGTGTTTATATTATCTATACAGAGACTGCAATTTGTGTGGAGAGGGTCAACCTCATTAGGGGAGGCCCAGGAGATTTTTACACACACAATGGACCAGTACAGTTACTGCACACCATCATACCTCCCCTTCTCAAACAGGTATTATTATATCTCTACTATAAATATAATTTGTTAACTTGCAAGCACAGGTATAACCCATAATAATCGTCTGACATGTATATTTATTGTTGTAAATAGGTCAGGATTTTATTGGAATGGAGTTGCTGTGTTTCCAGACCCACCTAAAGATGGAGTGTATCCCAACATGAGCCTTCCAGTTACGAAGGACACTGTGGAGTCCTACGCCCAAACCATGGTGGCCAACATTAAACAAAGAGCCCAGTGGTTCCAGACCAACCATGTTCTCTGGCCTTGGGTTAGTTTATTTTTATCCTGCTGCCAGTATATGCAAGTCACACACATTATTCTTAACATATGCACCCACATGTATATGAATTATACATCTTAAAGTCTGCTGATATGTTTTTTAGGGATGTGACAAACAGTTCTATAATGCCTCAGTGCAGTTTACAAATATGGACATGTTAATGAGTTACATCAACCAGCATAGCGAGGAGTTTGGTGTGACTGTTCAATACGCTACTCTTAAAGACTACTTCCAGGCTTTGTACCAATCGAATATGTCCTGGGAGGTGAGGGGAAGCCAAGATTTTCTTCCCTATTCTTCTGGTAAGTTCTTTTTGAATATCACTATATGACGTTAATATGGTTCTTCTAAAGCAATGTAAAAATGTCTTAGTAATGCGTTGGGCCCTGAGAACAGCTTTATTGTGCATTGTCACAGATTCTACAGGTACTGAATGCCATTCTTCCAAAAGATGTGTTGGTGTTTGTGGTGAAGAGCATTAACACAGCTAATATAACCTCCTATACATGTTCAACCTGGTTTATATGTAGTGCCTGTGAAAGCCTTAACATATAATGTAAATAATTTTATTCAGTAAGCTATCTAGTCCAGTGGATGTGTAGATAGACACAGTAGTAGAGTCATCATGAAAGAGGGCAGGTAGAAATTTTCATCATAGTTTCATCATCGGATAAAGGTGTTCAGTCAGAATAACTTTACTGATTTGCAATGACCCTTCCACCTTAATCCGTGGTATAACAAAGCAACTGCTTTTCCAGCCTGATCTTGCTTATTCATTGCTTTCAGAACGATTCCAGGCATGGACCGGGTTCTATGCCTCTAGGAATGTTCTGAAAGGGGTTGCAAGAAGAGCCAGTGCCCTTTGTCATGCTGCAGAGTCTTTGTTTGTGCGGTACCGGATCAAGTACCTTGATGGCCCTGTCCAGAAAGAGTGGGCCATGGACAAACTCAAATCCATTAGATGGGCTGTCTCGGAGGTGGTTGAGGTTTATTATTTTTTATTTATTTATATATTTTTAGATGATATCCACTATAATATTGTATAAAACATATTGTTATCTGTTTTTCATTCAACCAGGTTCAACACCATGATGGCATTACAGGAACAGAATCGCCAAAAGTGGCTGATATGTATATGGATCACCTCATGCAAGGTATGATGGGAGTGCAAGAACTCTTGGCAGCCATGTTTCTTCTGCCTCAAAATCCTGGCATTCCTATCAACGCTTTTAGCCCAGGTGAGCATGTATTTTAGATTTATTAACTGTATCCACTGGTTTATTAGATATTATATTCATTGTAATATAAACCGAGCATGGAGCAAAGTATGTGATAGATTATGTAATGATGCATGAAATGTTTTATATAATACAGAGTTGTTAGAGGACCTTGAGCAACACATCATTGTGTACAACCCACTTGCTTGGAACATTACAACATATGTCAACATTTCTGTACAATATCCAATGGCACTTGTGTATGATGATAATGAAGAAGCAGTTCCTGCTCAGGTAACTTTTTCATTTAGACTGTCACCCATGTCTTACCTGTTTTCTATGCTGAGTGTTTTTTATATGTTACAAATCTGCCACCTGTCTTTTGTTCCTTGCATTGCTTGATTGTCTTTTCTTGCTTAATAGTTTGGTTTGTGGTGGTAGGTAAATGATCAGGAACCCTGTGCAACATATTCTTTCAGATCCAGCCTTCTGCAGAGTCGCCAGACAACTATGACCTTTTCATTGTGGTGGAACTGGGTGGGCTTCAGTACAGGAAATACCGCATCCAGTTCCCACAGTCAAAGTGTAAGACTGGTTCTAACTGTGGACTCACTTATGCAGCGAGGGTGGTGAATTTTAAGCGACGGAATGTTAGTGAGTGGAAGAAAGCAGGGAGAATGCTCTTGCCTGTGCTGAATGACTGCTACGTACTGCTGTTCGACCAGGAGACAAACCTTCTGCACAGTATAAAACTCAGGTCACTTCAAATTTCTTATATTGATTTTTTTTTAATTACATAATCAGTAGATACCAGATTATTACATGCTCCTCCTCCCCCTTTTCCCCCAAAATTATGGCTGCATACATACATGTCTTGATAAATAAGAGACCTTTTACTTGTTGTTACAAAACACACAATTGCCACCCATAAATGTATCTTCATGGCAGCACTTCTGTTGTACTTTGTCACTTAGTATCATTATCATTACTCATATCATATATCCCTTCTCTGCTGATATGTATCATTATGTATAGTGCTGTTTGAGTCATGATGTAGGCTTGGGGTGGGGGTGGGGGTCTTGGACAAAAAGGGATTCAGTTCCCTTGGCAACATCATGGCAGTGCTTAGATCTGATTAACTGGAGTAAATTCACCTGTCATTATTCTGTTTTGTAGTCTGAAAAATTTATTCTAGTTAGTAGAGCCATGTTTGGTCACATCAGGTGGATAAAACAGGTGTTTCATTTTTTTATGAAGGAATTCATTAATGGTTTCCTAATGTTTTATTTTAGGCATGAGATGAAGACTGTTAGGATGCAACAAGAATTTTGGGAATACAAGGCCAATGGAGATGTTCATGTTGGGCCTATCTCCGATAACTATGTCTTTACAGCCAGTGATGCTGTTCGTGGATACAAATCTGTTTCAATGCAAATAATTCCAGGAAAAATCATTTCTGAAATACGTCAGTATTTTTACAGGTAAACAACTAGAACCATTTATTAATTACATATTTTTATATTAATATTTATTCTTCTATAAATATATAGATAAGCTAAGCATTTAATATCTTTAGTTGTAAATCAAAATGAAGATCACCTGCAACGTCTCTCCGCAGAGAGGAATCTGATAAGAACCACACTTACTCAGTGGTCACTCGGGTGCCGGTGGGTTTCAAAGACGAGTTATTATGCCAGAGGCTGGATCAGAGCTATGCGGTGGGCCCTCTACTGGTGAATAGAGAAGCTGTACTCAGAACCTCTTCTAGTCTGAGTAACAACAGGACAATATATACTGATAATAATGGCTACCAAATGATGAAAAGGGAGTACAAGAAGTATATGAGCAATACACTGTCTCGAGTAAGAACAAGAAATACATTTGCATCACTGTTTTGATTTAAATATATTAAATATATTTTATGTTTTATTTTACTTAAATTTGTGTGTGTGTATGTGCAGAACTACTACCCTATGGTACGAGGAGCATACATTGAAGATGATGACAGCAGATTGGTGCTACTTGGCGAGAGAGCGCATGGGGTAGCTGGTCTCTACCAGGGCCAGATAGAGGTGAGAATACACATAATTGCATAAATGACCTTTTTTTGCATGGCAAGGCAGAGATGTTCTCGGGATTGTGATTGTTTACTGGTTGAAGTATGAACAGGATAGCATGTAAAGCAGAGAATGAATTACAGTGTGCTGTAAAGATTTGAAATAAAACTTTATTTGGTTAGTTTTAGACACTCAAGCAATTTAATAATACATACATTTTATTTATAATATATTTTATTTATACATATTTAGGTATTATAACCCCAATTGGTATGAAGCCCACAGATTATAGGAGTCTAGTTTGGGGTATAGTTGTTGAGTGGGCAAACTTAACCTTAACCATAGTCATTACAGGTGTGTGTGTGTGTGTGTGTGTGTGTGTGTGTGTGTGTGTGTGTGTGTGTTTTACTGTTGTGCTGTTAAAGGTAATGCTTCACAGGCGACTTTGGAACAACCAGGAGTGGAATCTGGGATATAATCTGACCCTGAATGACTCCTCAGTGGTGCGACCAGTGCTGTGGATGATGGTTGGCTCTCCTGCTACAATGGCCTCTCTATATCAGCGAGCAGCTATACTGTTACAGCATAGACCTGTCGTCTTAGCTATTGACAGACCTGGTTAGTAAGGAAACATTTATGTAAACACTGAATATTGAAACTGAAGTAAAAATATCATAGCATTTAATATAGCACTATTAGAATGGAAGTATGAAACTGTAGAAGTACTTAATTTGTTATGAAACATGGGAAATAGGAAGCAGCTTTTCTTAAGTAAAGTCTACCGTATTGGTGTAAGCTTATCCACTAAGACAAGATTTAGTCTTGGGCAACACTTTAGGGTATTCTGCAACAGGATCATAATTATTTATAATTATGTATAATTATAATATATTACCAGGTACTTTTATCTTTAACAGAGAAACCGTGGAGTGGGAGAAAGCACTGGAATGGACCCACTGTCCAGCCTGTAGTTCTGCCTCAGAATCTCCACCTGCAGTATCTCAGTATTCCTGGTTGGAACTACAACCCAAAACACACTCAGCACCTCCACGATTTCATCTCTGGTACACAGATCCCTCCAGATTATACAGACACAAACTTTGGGATGATTAAATAAAGGTCAACCTTTTAATCTACTTTCTCGTATGAAAATAATTTCTTGTAGGTGAAGAAAAAACATCTAAATCAGACTTTGATTGGGTGCTTTTGAGGATTACACACCTGTATGAGAAAGGAGAGGATCCTGTTCTGTCAAAACCTACCACAATCAACCTAAAGGTAAAATAATGACTGAATCATGTATTGTTTGATATATTATAGCTGGAACACGAGAGGAGAAATGATGAAACCAGAGGAATAATAGGAGTCGAATGAACATGCAGAGAGCCTAGACATAATCAGGCCAACAGACATTAACAAGGCTTAGAAAGTAGCAGCCGGGACTACTGAATAGTGTAAACTTGTATACATTGAATGAGGAAATAAACACTGATTTTCAGTACAACGTATCCACCAACTGTAGCCCTGTAGCCAACTGTAGAGTTCCAGTACCCGAATCTGGTTGAAGCTATCACCATCATTCTACTGCGATATGTGGGCCAGATGAAGTATTTAAATATAGGCCTGATCTGCGACGTGACTCATTTGCTATCTGTGCAGAGTAACAATGATTTTCAATATATTACATTAAAATGAAGAAAACGGATACATTTTAAATGCATTGAAATACTAAATCACTATTATTTCATCCAGCCTTTACAGTTATATTGTTGTTACAGCCAAGAATTGTTCAATACTGCCAATATTTGTTTGGCAGACAGTACATCTGTGAACAGAATTTTGAAGCTAATAAACTTAATGGAAAAAAATTCTGTTTAACATTTAAGTCTATTTTTTCTTTCCCATTCAGGAAGTCATGCAGGGTATAGGGGACATCAAGGAAGTGCAGGAACGTTCCCTCACAGGAACCTGGGACATTGCAGACCTCCAGAGATGGAGCTGGAGGACGAGTGAAAAGGGACATGATGCAGGTACTACCAATTTACAAAGTTCTGTATATTGTTCACATTCTGTTTTGGAATTATAAAGAGGGGAAATTTAGTGTATGAAGTTGATCATGAATAATGATTAAAAGTGTTTGTATGTGTTTCAGAGAGCACCAGTTCCTTTAGAGGCATGACCAAGGACTTCAGTGTAACTATATCCTCAAAAGAGATTCGAACTTTCCTGCTTTACTTTAAGTAGTAGTCTGCTGCAGTGTTTGTGTAAACTATCTGTTTAGTTAACAAGAAAAACATGTCCTTAAATTGGACAAGCCTTCTTTTAATGTCAATATTACAGCATTATTCTGAAATGGCCAATTTCTTAAACTTATATTCCTGCTGAAAAAAGGAAACTTGAAGTGTCTTCTGTGAAGACTGATACATACATTTATTTCTGTATTGCTTGGTGATTCATTAATAGTTGATATGAGAAAAAACTATCATCTGTTTTCTTTGAGTCAGGTTCCTGGGGAAATATTAAAATTTCAATAAAGTGATCATTATTTTTGCACAAGTTTACTGGCTGTCAGTGTCTGATTGCATCACCAGCTAAAATAACCAGGACAGCTTTTATTTTTAACCAAATGTTCAACAAGTTTACTGAAATTCTTTCTCATTTCGGTGTAACCAATTACCCAGTATATACCTCTGAGGATGTGATCATCAATATGGAGCACACACAAAAATTTTGCATCTTCGTACTAATTTGTCATTGTGTTTTGGTGCTAACTTGCTCACTTGAAAGGAGTAATGTCACAGCAAATATCAGTGAGGGTAGAAATGAAGTGATTTACATTTATGGCTTTTGGCAGATGCTGTTATCCAGAGCAACTTACAAGGTAACTGGTATTACAGGAAGGCCAACATTGTGTTAGGAGTCTTGCCCAAGGACCCTTATTGATGTAGCATAGATTGTCTGCCCAGACCAGGAATCAAACATGCACAATACTTTGAACACAGCAGGGTGACATGGTAGGTCCACGACTCCAGGAATCTGGGGTTGTGGGTTCAAACCTCACTCTGGACTCATCAGTGTTCTCCCCATGTTCAGTGTGAGTTTCTGGTTTCCCTGCACCTCCTGAAAAACACATGTGGTAGGCAAATTAGATATGCTAAATTGCCTGTAGATGTGAGTGTGTGAGTGAATGGGTGTGTGTGTGTGTGTGTGTGTGTGTGTGTGTGTGTTGTACTTGGTAATGGATTGGTGCCCTGTCTAGGGAGTATTCCTGCCTTGTGCCCAGTGATTCCAGGTGTGCTTCAGACAAACCATGACCATGATGGACTAAGCAGATAAGATGACTGGCAATGAACAGAACCTTTTATTCCCCAGCCATGGATACAATGCAATAGTGTCAACAGCACTAACAGGGTTGATGATAACAGGACTGACATTAATAGCTAACAATGTGATGAAGCACATAGCTAGGCTACTTATATATTCAACAAAGATTTTATAACATTTTCATATACAGTACTGTGCAAAAGTCTTAGGCACCCTATATGGTGTTTAGTATAAATGTTGTTGTAGACAACATGTATGAATTCTGCATTTTTGCGTCAGTACAAAAACATTTTAGATTATAAATCCGAAGATTATAAATAATAATAATAATAATGATAATAATATTACAGTAAAAATGTTTCTATGTCATTAAGGAATTAAGGAATTTGCAATAAAAACAGAATGAAGGAAGAAGTGAGTGTGACAGTCCGTCCCTCCAGAAAAACAGATTCTCCAGGACACTGGAGAAA
>JAOVVF010000042.1:10297367-10317296 GCA_028565595.1 Duopalatinus emarginatus | reverse complement strand
CATCTCCACATCATTGCATTCAGTTTTTATTCACAATTTGTTTAGTCTCCCAACTTTTTTGGAATCCGGTTTGTATATATCCTGAAATGGGCAATGCATTTGACTTCGTTTGTGATCATTTTTATTTCAAATCAATCTTTGTGTGCATTTTTAAAAATATGTTATATTTACATGTTTCAGTGCCTTTGGCAGCATATAAGTGGCTGGTGTGTTTCTTGCTGGGGGAAAGTCAGAAGAAGCTGCATGAACAGAGAGCTCTAGGGTTAGGAGACTTTGAGGCACGCAACAACAGCCAGGTACACTTTCAGTCTGTCACAAAATATAAAGTTCCAAACATTTAATTGTGTGAAAGTGTGTTTGAGTGGTTAGGGGTGGGCAGGTCAATAGCATGATGACTGGAACAGGCAGATTTCATGCCTGTAAGATGTTGTGCACTGTTGTGTGTCAGTAGAGACACAACCAGAAAATGTTGAAAAGTAAACAAAAAATGCTGTTGAATTTTGCAGAAGAAAGTTTTTTTTTGTATGTTTGTGTCAGCTTTAACTATAGTGCATAATTGTAATTATGCTGCCTGCTTCACTACACACATTAAACAGTAAAAAACACAAAGCTAAAACATTGCAGTTACTTAGTTAATTAATTAGGTTTCTATACAAAAAAATGGACTGGATTCATTTAAGTTTTTAATCAGTTTTTGTTTTACTGTCATTTCTTAAACTTGTCTCTAAGAGTGTTTTTACACTTTGCCTAAACCCTGCAGACTTAAACCAAGATTGATTCTGGGCTTGTCGGACAGACGGCGACTTTGCAACTTTATGTTTGCTTAATGTTTAGACTTGTATTGATTTTAATTATTCTTCCTTTGCTCAACACTAGCTGACAGTTTGGGTAAAGCCGTTAAGTTGAAGCTATTCACATTTACTTGGGGTGCAAATCACTCAGTGTCCAGCAATTTGTTTTGATTACAATTTTTGGGGTCACGATTTGATTCAGAATTTATTTTCAATTCAGGAACGATTTTTCTATTTAGATGGTCTATAATTTTTTTTAGTTATGTGGTTGACAAAATAATAAGACAATGTAAACAAATAGACCATTTATTTAAAACAGTACTTTTAGGTTCATTAATGTATCAAGTCTTTTTGCATCATTTTATATTTATACCAAACATAGGATAGTGCATAAAATTCTGTAACTTAAACGACCAGTATTTAGGTTAGATCAGCTGTCTGGCTTTTTCTTAAATAAAAAAAATCTCAAAATATATTAATACCAAAGTAAACATAGACTTCAGTTTACCACAGTGCATTAACCTTTAACCTGAAAATAAAATACAGACTTTAAAATCTTCTATGGTGTCCATGTGGAAACGTAATGTGATCTGTACGCTCAGAAGTAGGAGCAGCAAAAAATAAAAATAAAACCTTTTTTTAAAGTAGATTTTTGGGCATTTTGAATCGATTTGGAATCACCAGGACTAGGAATCGTGATTCTTTAAAGAATTCTTTAAAAAAAAATTTTTCAGCACCCCTAGTATTTACCAAAAAGACTTTATTTCATGTAAGGTCCAGGTCATCATTTTTTAAAATCACCAGTGGTTGGCTGGCATTTGACCTCTACGTTTAACACATTTGTGCAGTGAAACACACTAGTGAATCCAGACACTAATCCACACGACTCCGAGGGAGTAGATGTGGGGTTAGGTGCCTCGCTCAAGGGCTCTTTATTCGTATCTTGTTGGTACGAGGAATTAAACCAGCAACCTTTTGGTTGCAAGATCATTTCTCTAACCTCAAGGTATGGCTGCAAAATGTTTCAACTTCCAGGTAATGTAAAAGTGTGAAAAGTGGATCCAGATCTGTCAGAACATGATGCCTATAAAACATCTAACACAGTGTTCACTGTTAGACACAGTGGTTGAAAAGAAGTGTAGGCATGTGTACTCACGACAAACATAATACAGGAACATTCCAGAAAGTCTAAATGGGTTATGCAATGTGTTTGTGCACTTCTGACAATTAAGTGGCATATCTGTATCAGTCACATTTGGGGTGAATTAAATCCACATGTTACCATAGTAACAACACATTCTGATACAGGGTGTGCCTGGGCCTGGGTTTTTAGAAGTCTGGTTGTGCAGTAAGACGTGTGGAAGGGGCTGCATGAATGTATGACATAATAGCAATGGTTTTAAAAATCTGGAGTCTGTCCAGTTCCACCCTGTTTGTGCCTATTTCCACATGTTAATCCACACCCACCTGCACCTCCTCCTCCTTTCTGGTCGACTTCAGTTTGTCATCTTGGGTAAGACTCCCTGTCTGCAAAACAAAACATTTCCTGCCAAATGACCTCAAATGGTGTGTTTTTAATCCCACCTCTCACAATATAGATGACTAACAGCATTTTTAAAAACGACTTTTCCCCACCCAGACCCAGTGTGACATTAGCAGCTGATCTCAGTCTGCTCTTTTCTGTTATGTCCCACAGGGCTGTCACTTACTGCAGTGTGTCATACATGCGTCTTTAGATGGATCTGTGAACATATGCCAAAAATCATAGTTCGAGGACTTGCAAAAGGTGTTCACTTATTTATGTATCTTCATTTTTGCCTGTATGTAGGTGTATTACTGTCGCTCACTGGCAATTGCCTACATCGAGCACACAGTTCTGCAGCGCTTCCATGATATAACTAGGGATGACCAAACTCCACCAGGTGTCAGGTCAATTCTGAGGAGGCTGTGTGCCCTGTACGGGCTTTGGACCCTTACCAACCACATGGCTATTCTCTACCAAGGTATGCCTTTTCTATGACCTCTCAATTATGATTCACCTGGAAATCATGTCCAGTAATTGTACTGTTTTTCTCTAGGAGGCTATTTGTCTGGAAAAGCGCCAGCTGACTTCATGCAGAACGCTATCCTCAGTCTGTGTAGTCAGGTCAGCCTAAGAACACATATATACGTATAAATGTAAACAACAGGTGCCTAATACACGTCATAATATTAAGTTGTGGTCTTTATTCCTGCTAGCTCAAAGATGATGCTGTGGCTTTGGTTGATGTAATTGCTCCTCCTGACTTTATTCTGAACTCGCCCATTGGCAACGCTGATGGTGAGGTAAGAGAACTGGTATTGCTCAACAGTCAGCTGGGAGAAAACACACACACACACACTATCAGCATACACTAAATTCTTATGCCTTAATGTGTTGGGGGTTTTGATAGAACACTGTGCAGTAGAGAAATTTTTAAGCCCTTTAAGAATGGTGATTTTTTTTTATTTGTCTTATATGGTATGTTTTCTGCCGTGCCTCCAGTGCTGTTTTAAAGGATATTTTCCTTACTAAAGGCTTACTTTAGGCCTGTTCATTTTTTTTCCCGTACGTCTGTTTTTGTACTTTGCTTACTTATTGTGTCATATGGTTTCAAATGACAAAAAGAAGAGGACAGAAATCTTTCACTTAATAATAGGAGCCAAAAGCAAGTCTTTGATTACACACTTGATGGTTTTCCTTAATAGTCAGATGATATATATATTGTTATAGTGCACAATTGCACACACTTTAAACGAAAAGATTATTGTAAATAAAACATTTCCTGTCCAAATCTTTGGACTATTTATTACCAGTATTGTTACTTTTTTTTTTTTTTTTTTTTTTAATAAAACTACGATGGTTTTATTACTACATTGGTAATTGGATAAGTTACTGAGCCTGTGCCTTGAATGAAATTAAATTTTTCCCTGCAGAAATGCGATTTAATTGATTCAATTGTCATTGAATTGGATTAGTCTTCTCAGTGTTGTCTGTTCAACTAGCAAGTTTAGAGGGAAGGAAAACAGGCCACTCTTTTAACTAATGTCTGAAGAATAACTCCCAGACTTTAAACAAAACAAGTGAAACACACACTACAACAGACCTATTCAGTAATTCCACTGGCCACTCTCATGCACTTTAGCCTTGTTTATAGCTGAGTTAGTATTTTACAGGAAAGTTACTCCTCATTCTGACACTGGGCCAATTCTCTGACTCGTCTCCCCCAGTTCCTGTAAAAGGGATTTCTTTAAAAAATTAAAAACCAGACAACATTGTTTGATTGAAGCCTGCTTGAAACAGTGCTTGTGTAAACTTTGTAGGTAGACCTTAACAGCTGTTTCATTAAACATTCAGTGGATATAAAAATCTACTGTTAAAATTATCGTGTTTTGTGATGTAAAAATTTTAACCAAGATAAATCATGTCTGATCTGTTTCCACTGTTTTTTTGCAGCCGGAAAAAGTTAAATGAAAAAATGTGAAAAACATTTCATTCTAGTGGAAGAAACCTAATCTGGTTACAATCTGCTTGCATAAATATGCACACCCTTTTCTAATCGGATGAATGAAGTGATTCTGATTAACCCTAAATAAAGATCACCTGTTTCTTCACATGTTCTTGTTTTAGAGAGCTTGCAAAGCATATGCATGTTCTCGTTTCATAAGGTATTGCTCAGGGGAGGAGTACAAAGAAATTCCAAAGCATTAGATGCATCATTGTATGTACACTGTAAAAGGCTTGTACTGGTCATTCTATGCATGTGACAAGAACCTCTCTTACTCCTCACAGTTCTGGGCTATGGGAAAGGGTTAGACAGAATCCCTTTCTTGTTGAAAAAACAAACATCCAGACGCACCTAAATTTCCCCAGACCATGTGGCAAAATGATTAATAGTGTACTGGGTGTAATTCTAAAAGATGTTTGACACTGCTTCATCTAAAACACTATACCCATGGTGAAGCACGGTGGTGGTGGCAGCATCATGCTATAAAGCTTAGACCGCTAAATGTGATTTAAAATTCCACCCTCCAACACAATAATAACCCAAAGCAAAGGAATGACTTTAGAAGAAGATAAGCATTTTGGAAGGGCCCATGCAGAGCCCAGATCTAAATCCTTTTAAAAATCTGTGGAATGCCTTTAAGAGGGCTGTGCACAGGAGATCCTCTCGCAGCTGGAGAGATCTTAAGCATTTTTGCAATAAAAATTTGTCAGATCAAGATGTGCTTAGTAGGTAGATTCCTATTACAGCAGGGTAGATAGGTAGACTCTATATTACAAGGAAATATAATTTAACAAAGTATTAGTTAAAAGATGTGTTTCAGAATTTTTCTGTTTTGTTGGTTGCTATATCACATTAAAGATGGAAAAGGATCTTAACATGATGATTTTGGTTTTCATATCCTTTTTTTTACATAAAACCCTGCAGTTTTAACAGAGGTGTGCCTTTTTTATACGCTAAATAAGCTAAATGTCACAAAATGCTATACTGTTTGTAATATATATAATCCTTATCCTGCTTTTGTATTTTCTTCTTCAGCTCTATAAGAACTTGTGGGCCACCATCATGCAGGGAAAGAACGTTCTGGAGCGTCCATCCTGGTGGGCAGAGTTCTGTTCTGACAAGCCAGTAGTGGGATCACTCCGAGCCAAGCTCTAATGTACTGAGCAGGTCCAACAGGTTCTCCTAAAAGGAGGGCTGAATGATTTGGGGAAAATATCTAATTGTGACTAATATTGCAGAGTATTTCAGGCCTGCTTTGTTTTTGCCAAGAAGATGAGTATATCCACTTTTTTCTGGATCGAGGCTTGCTTCCTGAATATAATCTGCCAGTTTGGCAGTAATTATTGGTAGTGATGTTACAAAGCATGTAGGTTTGGTTGCCTTGGATTGGTTTGACTTGGTTTTAATTGATTTGATCTACAGGAAGTTAACAAGATCTGTTTTAGGTTAAATTTATGCACTTAAGGCAGCATTTTTTATAATAATTAAAAAAAATGCAGATCTTGCTGTTTGAAAATTGTATTTCAAACACTACCTAAAAGAAATAACTTCCAAATGTAAAGAGAGGAAAACCTTCTTTAATCACACCAAGATTATGGATAATTGATAATAATAATAATAATAATATTAATAACTATGCATTATTTTTATAACAAAAGTCTTTATTGGTTGCTTTTTATATTTTATTTACTCATGTTGGTAATTATATTAAATTTACATATATAAAGATCTACTATGAACAGCAGTAATATTTGTGTAAAAGTGTTAGCTGTAAACGAGACACATTTTGCATAACAATCTTTATATATTTATATTGTTGCTGTATATTATGCTTAATTAACACTAAAATGTAAATGTTGATTTATATAAGCAATTGCTGAGGCCTCTGATGTTTTATCATTTGCATGGTGTCTGTAACTTGCTGTTTTACAGTGACAATATAAAGAAAAATTGTGTTTTTAAATAATTAATGTTTGAAAAAGCTGTTTGGGTTTTTTTTTGCCTTTTTAACATGATTAGATTGATGATTATTAATTTTTTTAAATTGTTATTATATAGCACCTTTCAAAAACCCAAAAACATAAAAATTGGTTACAGACCTTAAAAAGGAATAAAGAATGGAGGAAAACAATTAAACACAAAACATACACAACACTGGATTAGACATGAACAAATACCTGGATGTTAGAAAGTTTATGTGGGGGGAAGGTTATGGGCAAAGAGAAAAGATGTTTTTATTTGTTTTATTTTCTGAATATTGATACAACTTAACATGATCTTTGTGGCTTCTATGTTTCTCCTCTCTAAATCTACAGGGTTTTATAAAGATTTATATTTTTCAGGTGTGTTAAATGAGGTATTATACTAAACTGTGCAATGCTCCATCATTCCTAAATTCACATCCACACCCTGGGTGAGTCTCATGTTTTTTAGCATGAGTTAAACCGACTCAACAACAGTCTTCCTTTTCCATAGTCTAGGGCTTTTTAAATGTAGCACAAAGGGTGCATTCCTGAGCCAACACCTGGCCTACAATCCGCTCCAGATCGGTTTTCACCTGTGGTAGAAATGGGTTTTAAAAAAAAATCTGAATTAGTGTAATCTGAAATATGAGAGAAATCCAACAGGTAATTGACCTACATTTATTCTAAGAAAATGAAAACCAAAATAAATAATTTGTTTACCAGATCCAGATGTATCATAATTATAGGCACATACAGAAATTCCTATAGTCAAGTGAAACATTACTACATGATTGAGGTATACAAATGAGATGATGAGGAGACAAAAAGGGAAGATTAGAGAATACACAAATGTTATTAGACAAACGTGTGTTAACAAATTAGACACTGGCTGTAAAACAGCTTCATGCCTGGAATGTTTACTCTCAGGGCCTTAATTAAGTTTGAAATAACTGGAGCTGTAATTAACCTGACTGAAGGAGGCTTCAAGTGTTTTTATTTTACCCCATGCACAATGAGGAGTATGATTAAAGTCATGAAATCTATGATTAGACACCACCTCCATACCAGAGGATATTTCTTCATATCAGACATATCAGAAGAAAGCTAACCACAAACGTAAGTGCCTGGAGCACTTGGATCTCAGTCCATATTGCATATAGTTCCTTGTCCGGTTCCATTTCTTCTTTCCATTGTATTGTGCGGTCTCCCATGGCGTGTGTTTATTTATGTGTCTACATTCCACACGTTCATGTGAAGGCTCTAGAGATGATCCTGGACAAGCGTGTTCACTTCATAGCCAAGTCTGTGTTTTTGTTTCAGGAGGAGATCAGTTTGCTGAAGTAACACTCCTCCCCACACAGACACGCACACGGAAATGTCCATGGCCATTTTATAGCAAGTTTGTTTGAAAAGCCCCTTAGGCTTTGTGATGGAGGTCAGTTCAGCTCAGGGTTTTAATCATAGTGGTAAACTTGTGTGTTTACTGGTGGTATGATTCATTGTGTATAAGATGGGTTTTGTGGGTAGGAGACAAGTTTCATTTAAATACCAGACTAACATGTTTGTCTACTATTTCACCTTCAGTTTAAATGAGGTTTACAAAAATGCTAAACAATACACAGCCCAAAATACATATGTATGTATAAATACATATTGTGTCCACTGGTATCCTTGTGTGGTTACTCCAATACTCCAATATTATTGGAAAAAGTGGATGGAGAGATTTCCTGATTTCCAGTTTTCCCCACATGTGGTCTCCTCTCGTTCACTGTTCACAACATTGTGCTTTTATACAAAGGTGAAGACATAACTACACACCACAGACAGGACTTCACCCCTAACCAAGACCATGTCTCCTCATTCAACCACATCAATCCAAATGCATTCACAAATTGTAGGTTTAGTCTTTGAATTGCATTTATAAGCCAAGTTAGGAAAGGTTTCATGTGAGTGTGTATATTCTGACTGTTCAGTATAGTCTCAGTTTAGAAAATATATCTTGATCAGGTTTATCAGTAATAACATCTATACATACATATTTGGTTTAAAACTGTTGAAGCAACAGTGGAGTTCAAGTAGGATGGCCTATTTGATATCCATGATCTTGAGCATAAGCATGTATTTTAGCGATTTTCACTTGAAAAACTTGAAATTGACTCCCTGTCTTATTCTAGGAAAACACCTGGAAAATGACTAAATGGATAAAATGTCCTGGAAGTATTAGTGAGCTCCTGGAAAAATGGAAGGCCACTGAGACTGCATATTTTGCCTTATTTTCTCCTCATCTGATATCACACACATCCAGGCTACCTAAAAGTATTTGTTTTACTTTTTATTAATTTAATTTGATTTTTTTTTTACTGCATTATGAATTTCATTTCCATAGTTAGGGTAATAATGTTGGACTTGTACTAAAATCATTCCTACAACTTAATTTCAAGTTTTCCCCGCATATGTTATTTATACCAGCTGGATAATACAGAAAGGGGAAAGTTATAGACTGAAGTGCAAGAAGAACTGGTACACCAGTCTAATACATGGTAGGTCCCTCATTGAGCATGGACTTCCCGAGCTTGTGAAAATATTCTGTAGGCAATGAACACCATACTTCCTGCGGAGTGGTCCACAATCCTGTTGTATTCCGTGGTGTAGGATTTCTGTGTTTCACAGCTCGTTGCATGGCATCCGACATAACATTGAGGTCTGGTGACGTAGTTAGAAATGGCAAAACCTCAAACATAGATCAGTGTTCCTCTAATCATAATTTGGTGTCTGTAAATGTGTGTGGTAGTGCATTGTACTGTTGAAAGAGGCCAGACCTATCAGAATGAATGCAGGACGTGAACGGGTGTAACTCGTCAGAAAGGAGGCGCACACAGCGTTCATCTCTCAGAGACGTTTATAGATGCACCAGAGGTCCTATGGAATTCCAGTTAAACAAATCCCATACCATTTTACTGATGTATCTGCTTTAACAGTGCTTGATCCTAATGCTTCCATTTTGACTATTAAATAAAAACAAGCCGAGCCAATCTTGATTGTTTCATAGCAAGACTGGGTGACATGATGGTCAGAAATACTGCTTTTATTGGTATGAACCAGCAGACACAATTGTAAACATTCTGACTCAAACAAAAAATTTTAAAATAAAAATTGCTTACATTTGGTACAAAATTAGCTATCAGGTGTCAAGAAAGTTATAAAATGAACAGCAATAGGATGTGTTGGTCACATTTTATACAACAATGTGCTAATTCATAGCATTGTCTAACACACATTATAATACAAAGATGACATGCTCATACTCATTATGCTTCACCATGAACTGTGGAATGGTCCTAGACACAAATCTAGCTGCTTTTCAACATCATCAGCATTGTCTTTAAAAAGCAGTACAGTACTATACATTTCCTTATTCACCATAAACTAACTAATACAAGACTTTTGTATCTCCACCCATATATGTACAGTATTTTGGCGACAGAACACAGGACTCGGCTGCGTTTTTGGGCTTCATGGTGTTAAAGGCTTTGGCTGTTATTATCTGTGGATGCCAATGAGCCGTCCATGTTCCCCTGTTCGTCCCTGCTTTACCAGAGCAAATGGTAAAGATGCATAAACTTGTTACTGCATGATAACATCAGGCTCGATGTTGAACAGCAAATCATCATTGCCTCGGCGGACTTCCAGCAGCAGAGCCGTGTCCTCCATCAACGCATCCTTTAGCTCGCTGGTGCTGGTTAACGGCCGGCCGTTCAGCTTAACAATAATGTCGCCATCCTTTATACCTCCTCTGGAGTTAAACACAAGAGTAGGGACTTATTAATATTACATGCTCATTGTTGATTGGCTATTATACATGTCAGTCTGACAGACCATGGAAAGCTGAGAGCTGGAGAATGTTTGCATGAATTGCATATGAATTCATATCAGCCGTAAATTTATTTAATTTTATTGAATGTTCAGGGCTTTTTTTTGACTGTGACAATGATATGATGTTATTTTTCAAATATTGCCAACATTGCATGTCTTTAATATGAGTATGCAGCTGCTGAAAACCCAATCGAGGCTGTCAAATGGTTCAGAAAGCAGAACTAGACCACAATATAATAAAGTGAAAGTGTGTTACTCTTCTGACCACAGTGCAGTGAAATACACACTAGTAAACACTAGGGGGCAGTGAGCACATATGCCCAATACGGTAGGAAGCCCTTTTATCTAAATCACCCGATGAGCAGTTGGTGCCTTGGTAAAGGGCACTTGAGTCGAGTCTTGTCTTCTGGTCCCAAGGCAGGTTCCTTAACCACAAGCCTATGGCTGCCCCTTATAAGCATGAAAGAGTATAAGAAAGTAAGCATCAAAAAAGCAGCATGTGGTCGGTCAATACTTACTTCTGAGCTGGAGAGTGAGGAACCACCTCATGCACATAGATTCCACTGATAACATCAGGGAAGTCTGGGTTCTGCTGCTTCAACTCCTCTACAAGACTACAAAACAACAGCACAACAGCTGAACACATCAAAAACACTCAGCACAAAACGTCTATGTGGATATCAGAGACTACTGAGCAATACACTGGGGAATAATGTGATACGTGTTTGGGCTTTTTGTGTCAAATAATAGTGTCTACAATACAAATATACTATATGGCTAAAACATAAAATATTGCTTTCTAAAAGGTATAGGCATTAATATGGAGTTGGTTCAACCTTTGCTGTTATAATAACCCAGTCTTCTGTGAGTTTTTTCAGGAAATTTTGACATGTTGCTGTGGGAATTCAGCCACGAAAGCATTAGTGAGCTCAGGCACTGATGATGGACAAGCAAGCCTGGTGCACAGTCATTGACCCAGGTCATCCAAAAGGTATTCAGTGGGGACTAAGGTCAGGGCACTCAAGTTCTTCCACCCCGAACTTGGAAAGCCATGTCTTAATGTGTATTGTTGTGTAGGTCATGGTCATGCTGTAACAAGTTCGGTCCTCTTAATTCTAGGGAACTTAGTCCCACCTGATACTACATTCTAAACAACTGTCAGCTTCTAGTTTGGGAAAGACCCACATGTGGTGTGATGGTCACGTGTCCACATACTTATGTATGTATAAATGAAAAATATGAAATCCACTCACGCTTCAGTAATAGTGAGCATGCGAATTCCAATGAAACGCTTCTTTACTGATCTGACTTCTGAAAGAATGAAGCACAAAACCATAACGATTATTTATTAACCATGAACTAGCACATGCTATGGTCCGTAATATGTGGACAGACATTAAATGTTGATGTACCTTTGCTTTGCTTCCCCATGGAGTCGTTAAGGAAAAGGGTTATCCTGTCTGAAGGAATGGCGAAGGAGATCCCAGCTGCTACCTTTAGAGTGTTGATTCCAATCACCTCTCCATCCTAATAACACAGTAGGATCAACGTAAAGGTTAGAATACAAACATAATACTGAACAACACTGATAAATGACTAAAATACAAGAAGTCATTTAGTATTTAATGTGCTTGTATATATTTTGAATGCTTACCAGGTTGACCAGGGGGCCGCCTGAATTTCCATACTAAAGAAAAAAACAACACATTTTTATTTAGTTTAGTTTAAATACCAGTATGATCATACACTTAAATGCAGTATCAGCTATCTCACATTTATGATTGCATCAGTCTGGATGTAATCCATGTCCGAGTCCCGGATACCCAGTTCTTTGCCATCTCTTTGAGCCGTGCTGACGATTCCTGTTGTCACCGTGTTCTGCAAAGCAAACGGACTTCCAATGGCAACCACAAACTCCCCAGGCCGCAGGTCTGCTGAATGACCCAGCAATAAAACTGCCAGTTTTTTCTTCAAAAATAGAAAAATTGTACAAGATAGAGAAAGATAGAGACAGTGGTTAAACTACCATCATACTGGTATAGTGTCTATAGCAGTGGGATTTTCTGTAAAACAAAAAAATATAAAGTACATGATGCTTCACTCTCCATGTAGTCAATCTGCCAGGAATTGTTTGGTTGTCTGAGGTTTGCTTGTTTAGTTTTATTGTATATTGGAACTATGAGGCTGACAAGCAAGCAGCACAGTTTGTGTGTAAACTATCACACACTGTACATCATACTGTGATCTATAAATATGAAAGTAGAACTGGTTTAAATTAGTGGTAGCACCAGTCTTATAGTTTTGTACCACTTCTCTTAAGCATCAGGCCCAAGACAAAAAACTAGTTAGCATTGGGATCCCCCCAGACCCACTGGAGAGATTATATCTCACAGTTGGTTTGGGAAGATCCGAGGAACTCCCAAAAGGATCTACGGTCTATTGCTAAGGATAGAGAAGTCTCAACTACACTGTAACCCTCACCAGGAAAAGCTACATTAGAATAAATGAATGACTTATCCTGCTATCTTATTACACTGTTAATGTACTAATGGTGGTACTTATCCAACCACTGTCAACTACTGTATACACATGTGCTTAATGCTGAACTGAAGGGTAAAAAAATTCCTTCCCTCACTTGTTAGCTACATTTACTTTAACTGCATTAAGGAAACAATTTTCAGACCCATGATAGTGCATGTCCTGTCTAATCATCTACACTTGGTTTGATGGGAAAATGGGGGTACTTCCAACTTGGTCTTTTCCCAATTCCCACCTACTAGGATAAACTCTAGCACCTGCATCATTTGATACAGATGAGTCTAGCCAAGGGCATCTTTTCGACTGCTGCTCATATCACACACTTGCAGGAAAGCGCTATCTACTGTCTTAGAGACATCCAAGGCTAGTGTCGCTGTGAGAAAGAGCATGGGCTAATTTTTCAGACATGACTCTGTTGGCATTTTACTAGTCCTGTATGTTGTACCATAATTCTTGAGACATTATATGTCTGCAAACCAATAACAAATCTTGTATTGTACAGTATTTACCTGTGGGTTGATTTTGATGGTGGCGATGTCAGACTTTTTATCAATGTCTTTAATTTTAGCGTCGTATACGTCTCCATCATGCATCTGCACTTTGAGTTGCTGTTGTCCCGACACGGGTGTGGTGGTGGACACGACATGAGCATTTGTTACAATCAGCCCCGTCTCGGAAATCACAAAGCCTGAGCCGCTTGACAGTGGTACAGTCCGGCCGAACAGTGGGTGGCTGTAGGTTAGAAGGAAACATTATTAGTTAAAGGCGCTATTGCTAGCACAGATGGCATTATTACTCACGTAATAGAGAAAATGATTCTGTATTTCTCATTCATCCAGGACTAGAGGTAAAAAAAATACTCATACAGGACAAACTCGGTGGAAAAAAACATGATTCATGATGTTAATGATTCAGGATGTTGAGTGGAAACTGTCTGCCTGTTGACTTCTGGGTGTCTATTTATCATCATTTTTGTCAGGTGTCTGTAAATCAGCAGACTTGGTGAGACACAGCTGTGCTCATCCTGACTGTCTCATGAGGCATAATAGCTCAACTGTTTCACACTTTCAGCTCTGTCACATTTCCACCTCTTCATGAGAAAAAAATGGCTGTAGACCAGACTAATTTCCGAATAGGACAGCCATGTCTGCCACATGCACAAATACTTTCAAAGCCAGGAACAAACAGAACACATGCTTCATACATTTGAGGATCATTTGGTGCCCATTTTCTGTATCTTTATTTTTTGCACAGCATATAACCTTAAAAACACACTTTCTAATCCCCCTTCTTTAAATATATATGCATTGATTTAGAATAAACTTTCAATAAATCAGATGCAGAACTTACCTCAAGAAGAGCTCCACATGAACCACAGCTGGAGCGATCTTTTCCACCACATCAGCAATGAAGTTGAATTTATACCTCGGGCTGTTGGGGTGTGTGGGACCTATACTAGCAGAAAGAATTTGTCATGTTAATAAGCACACAGACCACTGTGGCTTTTATAGAAGACTGGAAAATGTTCACACAAGCTGCTGACCTGAAAGCAGCGTTACTGTATTTCAAAATAGATGAAGCTACACTGGAATCAGCAGTTAGTGTAAACAGCTTTCTGGAACATTTTATAACTCTTAATGAGTATGTTAATAAAACAGCGGCCATTAACTAAACCTTTTAGTATTTATAGACAGAGAAGGTTATATTTACTGCAGGACCAGAGGGCAAACTTGTGGTAAAGTATTTTTCGAAGACAGGAACCGCTTGTCTATAATTTCATCAAAAACAGCAGGTGGTTTCAGTACAATTTAGGAGTATGTGTGTGTATGCGTGTGTGTGTGTGTGTGTGTGTGTGTGTGTGTATGTGTGTGTGTGTGTGTGTGTGTGTGTGTGTGTGTGTGTGGGAGAGATGAACCTGTAACTCCTGTAGTAAATATTTATCATTTGCCTTCTATTTATTGTACGTCATTGTCACGTTTTATGATTGTCAAACACAACTTTTCACATTTTTATCCTTTTTTTTTTTTTTTTTTACAAATTTCTCTGTTAAACCTTCTAGTCAAAGAGGGTCGTGTGTCCGACGGGACATGTGTGTGTGTGTGTGTATTGTAAACTGATTAAATGGCTCATGTAGCTGTAAAAACATTTTGTATAAGCGGTGTGATTGTATATGAACAATTCTGTGCATTTGAAAGTTAACTACATTCTGTAGCATATATGAGTGTAGTCTCTCTCTCTCTGTCTCTCTGTTGCATATACACAGATCAGCCTTAACATTAACACCACCCACCAAAACAGCTGTGACTCATCCAGGCCTGGACGCCACAGGACCCATGAACTCCTCTGTTCTGTGGTATCTGACACCAAAGACATTACTGACAGATCCTCTTGTGGTGGACTTTTCTGTGGACCGGATAGATTAGTCTTCACCCCCACATGAACATCAGTGAGTCTTCAGCACCTGTGACTGTGACCGTGTCTGTAGTTCACTGGTTGTCCTTCCTTGGACCATTTATCCTACCCCTTGACAGGTGTCATTGTGTTGATATAATCACTGTTATTCACTTGACCGGTCAGTGGTTTGGATATGTGGTAAAAATGTCAGGTGGTGCAACCAAATAAAATATATGTAGTCCTCTTGTTTATTGTAAGCTACTAGGATGTCTGTATTATTGCCTTTGCTGACATTTTTTTATATATATATATAAATAACTTTTACCTTGGTTGTACCACCTGACCTGTACCAGCCTGACTTACACAACAATTTTTTAAAATTATTCATCAGTTTTTGAGAGAAATCTTGCAAATCTTTTTCACTTGGACTCTGAATAATGTGATATTAGATTTACTGTTATTACCTTTTCACTTCAGAATAAAAGTCCCACATTAATGGTTGTGCCACATGACACTTGAGATTACATAAATTGCTGAAGAAAAAAGTTTTTCAGTTATCTTAACGACTTTAAAACTATTAGTCTTGGTAAACATTGGTTTAGTTGAAAGGCTTCAAACATAAAATCATGCCCCAGTATTTTATTTTTAACTCATTATCATTAAAACACCATTTTCACTGCTTTAATAAGTCATGAGTGGTTGTGCCACGTGACATTTTTGGGGGACTGAGATGAAAACATAAACAAGTATTCAAACTAAACAGGTTTTACACAATAAAGTGGATTTTATTAAAATAACTTTTAAATATAATAATAAAAATAATACACTAAGACCCAAATGTGTTCATGTTCATATCACTGACTCCATAGCGATGTGGGGTTTGTTTAGCTGACACTCCATGGGACCCCTGGTACATCTACAGACTGGTAGGTGTCAGATCTACAATCTGACAGGTGAACACTGTGTGTGTGTGTGTGTGTGTGTGTCTCCTTTCTGACGAGTTCCACCTGTTCACATCCTGCATTCCCTGTCACACACTTCTAGAGACCAAATTATGGTTAAAGGAACACCATCCTACAGTATATTGCTTGTAGGGGGCCTATCAGGAATTAAACTGGTGTACCAGTTTTTCGTCTGATGTGTGTGCAGAATGATATGGTATTTTATTGTTAGGATTATGAATTTATGCCATGTGTTCCTGGTGTTATCCTGATAATGGGCCACTAGGCAGCGCTGTGTATTTTACTGTGAGTACGCTCGGTTTTTGTCTATAAGGCAAAAAAAACCAAAAAAATTAAACAACCCAGCACATCATGATGTCATGTTGTAGATGTACATTGACTGAGTTTAGGTCATCTGTTGCTCTGCTTAAAGTTTTAGCTCCCCCTGCTGCAAGATCCAGAATTATTATTATTAATAACTTGTGTCTTATAAAATAAAATGCGCAGTTAGCATGTAGCGCTCTGTTCACTTTGTTTAACTCTCATTTAATTCCCTTCATAACAACATCACCGCTCAGCAATTACAGATGCACTAATGACCTGATTATAAAGCCTTATAAGCCAGGAGTTGATCACCTGATGCAATAAATAAAAAAAAGACACAAACAGGCGGGTCACATTTCCACAATATCTCCATTTAAATATCAACACTCATTTCCACATGACCCCATTAAAGTCATTTCTACACAATAATAGATTTCATATCTTCAGCAGGAAAATGTAGACAATATGAACAAATAATGCCGTGTGGTAGCGACATGTGTTTCTGCTCTAAAACACCTGATTCAACCTTTTAGTTCATCACTGAGGCTTTGGTAAGGTTTTAGAGAAATGTTCCAGGTTTGATTTTCAAGCTGAAAATCAGTTAGTTAGTACTGAGGCATCATGATGTCATTTCCTCCAGGATCTTCCTGAGCTGGACAGGATCGGCCCGACCTTTGGATTCCTTCTGAACGGCACCCATCAGCTTATTCAGCACCTTCTTATTGCCCCCTCGGATCACCTTAACCTGCAGGACAGAAACACCACAACAGAGGCATCTGTATTACTGTCTGTATTACTGTCTGGCTGTATTACTGTCTGTATTACTGTCTGTCTGTATTACTGTCTGGCTGTATGTGTTACTGTCTGTCTGTATTACTGTCTGTCTGTATTGTGTGTAGTTCTGTCTATCTGTATTACTGTCTGTCTGTAGTTCTGTATATTTGTATTACTGTCTGTCTGTATTGTCTGTAGTTCTGTCTATCTGTATTACTGTCTGTAGTACTGTCTATCTGTATTACTGTCTGTCTGTATTACTGTCTGTAGTACTGTCTATCTGTATTACTGTCTGTCTGTAGTTCTGTCTATCGGTATTACTGTCTGTAGCACTATCTATCTGACTGTGTTACTGTCTGTCTGTCTTACTGTCTGTAATACTGTCTGTCTGTCTGTAGTACTATCTGTCTGTCTGTAGTTCTGCCTATCTGTATTACTGTCTGTAGTAATGTTACTGCCTGTCTGTCTTACTGTCTGTAGCACTATCTATCTGACTGTGTTACTGTCTGTCTGTATTACTGTCTGTAATACTGTCTGTAGTACTATCTGTCTGTCTGCATTTCTGTCTATCTGTATTACTGTCTGTGGTACTGTTACTGCCTGTTTGTCTGTGTTACTGTCTGTAGTACTGTCTGTCCGTGTTACTGTCTGTAGTTCTCAGTCTCTCTGTGTTACTGTCTGTCTGTCTGTAGTACTGTCTGTGTTACTGTCTGTCTGTATTATTGTCTGGCTTTGTCTGTGTTACTGTCTGTCTGTCTGTGTTACTGTCTGTAGTTCTCAGTCTCTCTGTGTTACTGTCTGTCTGTCTGTCTGTAGTACTGTCTGTCTGTCTTTCATTCTGTCTGTGTGTTATTGTCTTTCTGTCTGTCTATTACTGCCTGTCTGTGTTACTGTCTGTCTGTAGTACTGTCTGTCTCACTTGCTGTGTGTAGTACTGTCTTTTTGTCTGTCTGTAGAAACACCACAACAGGGTTTATTGCAGCTTTTAATAGCAGACAGACAGGTGTGTTTAAGGATGTTCGAGTGTGTGATGGAGGTCAGGTGTGTTATTACAGCATGCCTGTATTCCAGATGGCATACTACTATACTGCATACTGCCTATCATCTGTAGTATTTCGTATAGTCAGAAAAGTTGACGTATATCTCATATTAAATAATTATGGAATAATAAAGCGTTATGTAAAGTGAAGTTGGAGCCGGTGAGGCCGCAGTGCATGCTGGGATGCAGTAGACCATGAAGATATCTCCTCTGTATACTAGAAAATCTGACCGGAGTAGCATGACATCCGGGTACCTGTAGTACACTACAGAGCTCCAGTCTGGTCACATACTGCATACTACATACTACTTTTAGTCAGATTTAGTATGCGAGTAGTATGTTGTATGCCATTTTGAATGTAGCCCATGTCTTTGATGTGAGAGTGTCACCAGTGTGTGTAACAATGTATGAGAAGTGTTTTAGAGCTCATGTTATTACGGTGACTGTGTGTTTCGGTGTGTATTGTTGTTGTTACAGTCTCAGTCTCAGGTAATCCTCACCAGATCAGGATGAGCGTCCATCACTCTCTGGCAGATCTTTATGAGTTCCTCTCGATCACTGATGAGCCCCAAGTCTAGCTCCTTCACCAGTTCCTTCACACACTTTTCCGGAGCCTTCCACATTTCCTGGAATACCTGCGACAAGTCCAAATCTCAGATGACACATTCCTACAATCCTCCCTGTATCAGATCAAGTGTACAGTGTAAGGGAAGCGTGTACGATTTGAGACACAGCCAGATGCTACAGGTGTGCTTCTACACTAAATACTGCATCCTGGCATCTGTTTCACAGCTTCCTGCTTTCCAAAAGGAAAGACTCACCACTTTAGCGGCAGAGGACGAGATGAAACCGGATTTGAGAAGATTCAGCAGCTGTGAAAGCGCCTCAGGAGACACGGGGCTGTGAGAGACGTGAGAGAGGTGAGAAATAAATGAACAAGGGTACGAGGGTTTCTCACACAGATTTACACTGTGTCACTTCACTCGCTTTATATATCTACACTAAGCATTAATGACATCTGTGTTGATTGTCCAGGTGATGACATACTGTATATACAAGTGGCAGAAAAAAACTGGTACACCAATATGAACTGGTGTAACTCACACACACAGTGTTCAGCTATCAGAGATGTCTGCAGGTGTACCAATGGGTCCCATGGTATGGCAGCTAAACAAACCTCACACTGTTATAGAGCCACCACTAGCCTGTGTATTTCGTACAGGCTCATCTGTACCAGATTTTCTGCCACTTCAGAATATGTCTTATATATATAGAGAGAGATATATATACACAAACACACATATGCGCACACTTCCCTTTAAGAGCTCACTGACCTCTGTGTAACCTTTAAGTTTTGCTGGTTCAGGTTACCCATCAGTTCGTTTATCACCCAGCCAATCAGCTTCCTCGGTTCCATTTTTGTCTTCTGAATGATGCTCTCAAAAAACTCCATTAGTCCGTCTTCATTCTGGGAAGAGAAAATGTTTACAGATGAGCCTCACGTCTCCTTTTCCCCCAGACGTGGCTTTAAAAAGAATACAGTAATTAACACAGACTTCCAGCTTGGTGATTTGTTCAACATTTTACCATTTATACTTTATTATTCTCTTTGAACTTAGATTTTAGACAGATCTTTTTAAAGTCGCTGTCTGTCTATATTACTGTCTGTAGTACTGTCTCTCTGTCAGTATTACTGTCTGTAGTACTGTCTCTCTGTCTGTCTATAGTACTGTCTCTCTGTCTGTATTACTGTATGTAGTACTG
>JAOVVF010000042.1:10277189-10288843 GCA_028565595.1 Duopalatinus emarginatus | reverse complement strand
ACTGACTCCCTACTTTGTATTGTAATCATTAAAGCCATGCCCTGATGAAATTCACTTCACATTTACACTCCTACTAACTGCAGAACGTAATCATTCTCAGTCATTATTTAGTGACACCTGGAAGACACAAAAATCAACAAGTGTTGTTTGTGTGTGTTTACATACCTAGACTGACACTGATCTCTAATGCAGTCTGTGCATACTCAAGAGCTTCTCCATACTGTCCCAGCTGTAGCAGCAACTCTGCTAGCTTATTGCACAGTCGGAGCTGACAACTCACACTGCTCGTCTTCACTGCAATCGGGAGGGTTCGGTCCTGACACAAACATAGACACACCAGCACTGATTTCAGATTGTACCATACATCAAAACTGCATGATTACGCTCAGCCTTTATGGACAACTTCAAAGACAACTAAACAACTACTTATTAACTATAAGTACATCCCTGAACGTGCTGCATATTTATCCCCTTTGCTTGTACTTGTACTTACCCTGTAGAAGCAGACAGCTTTCTCTCTGTCCTGTGTGCTGTTAAAGAATACGTCCCCTGCCGCCTCCAGCAGCTCTAGAATGAACAGTGTGTCTCCTGTGCTTAAAGCAATGTCTTGTGCTACCTGTCACTCAAAGAGAAAAGAGAAAGCAGTGGTAAAACGTCATATGACGTACTATTAACATTACACAGAAGCTTTATATATTATCATATATTGTCTTCTCTGAGATTACATTAGTAGATCTAATGTCCAATAATGCAATGCTCTTGAACTCTTGAATATGATTGGTCAGAGGGTATTGATTAGTTTTATCTATGATTTTTGCCAGCTGCAATTAAACAAATTGTATGGAAAATGATAAAATAAATAAATAAATAAATGTTGCTCTGAAGGAGTCTCCAGTGTCAGAGCTTGGTTACATACAGACAAAAGACTGTAATTTCCTCATGGCATTTGTCAGGTCTATTATTAAAAGCCTTACTGTTTAGCTATGCCTTGATATTTTCAATAAAAGGTCGATCTTCCTATTTTGAAAAAAAGTGATACGTTTGATAATTTAATGATACCTGCACATAGAGATCCACCAGCTCAGTCTGTTTAAGGATGTTATAGATTTTTCCTGCTTGAAGCCAGCCGTGTGCCTCTTTTCTCTTTCTCCCCATGTCGATGTAGATCCCTATACTTCTTTTAGTGTAGTCCAGAGCACATCTATTTGCTCTGAAACATAATAAAGCCAAAAAAAAGTGTTAGACTGTTGAGAGCAGGAACTGACATTCTCATATTCTGCCATGCCAAAAATGCTGACATTTAATACTTTACATGCAATAGATATATCAGGATATAAACTTATATAAACTCACTTCTCTGTGCCCAAGCTGAGATACAGCAGGCTGATCTTCTCCAGTATTTCTGCCTCCAGGGTTCTGTCTCCTGCCTGGTGCAGCAGGTTCAGCTGGTGTTCGTTATAGATGATACACTGAGCTTCATCAGGACATGCTTCACTGTACAGCTGACATAGGTGACGAGTGGCTTGCAGCTGGCCTTAAGAGGGAAATAATTATGAAATTAAATTACATTTAATACAAATAACACAGCATTATTTATAACTGTGGTAATAAACAAAATGAAACAATATGGGGTTTGTGTCAGTATTGTATGGTTTCATACTGTATATGGAGAAACACTGGACTTTGATTTAGGAAATGCTGACCAGCTATTTCTTAATACCACCAGCAGTTTTAGTACATTTTAATGTAAATGTTGTAAACATAACAGAGGACTTAATATAATACTCCCCATAACAGTTTAAAAAAAGAAAAATGTGCTTTCTTTATAGACGCTGTTTGTCAGCCTTTTTTAACATTTCTTTAAAAATATACAGCAGATATTATTAGGACTTTCACAGTAACAGTAACAATTAACAATTTTATATTAAAAACTTTTTTCCTCAGTAGTTTTTTTACTCTGATGTCAGCAAAACAATAATGTGTATAATATAATAATATATAAATAATATATAATATAATAATAATTCTTATAATAAAACTCAGGACTTCTCATGTGATTTCCAAAACCACAGATAATTTCAACATCATACCTATTTTCAAAGTAGACTTTATAAATACAGACTGCACCTGAAATATATATCTGAAATAATATACAGGTATGAGTATTAGACCACCTGTTTAACCTACTCCTTTGACACCTCTGTCACTTACACTACAGAACAGTACACTCTGATACTCAGTCAACATATATATACACGTATACAGTATTAACAATGAAAAGTAATGTGTGAACTTTTTTTAATAAACAAGTGTATATGTAAATAAAATATTTATATGTAAATAATTGTATCTGTAGCATCTATTACTACAATTGCAACTGATTTATTAAGTTAACAAGTCTACAAAGTAGTTTACCTAATGCTTGTGAGATTTTGGGATTAAATGGCATTAGGTGGATTAGCGATTTTAGTTCAAATGCTGGCTCTCTTTATTTCCACCTGTTTTCCCTCTTCCTCCAACCATTACTCCTGTATCTAAAGTGGCACTAAATATTTATTCGTTTTCTATCTCTATGTTTGTTTACACTGCTTAAACCATTACTGCCAGTAATGATAACTGTTACTTACTCTCTGAGTTATTATAGAGTATAGAAATCAGCAGGGCCCACTCATAGCAGAACTTTCCTTTCTCACAAAAACCCTGTGAGACATAAAGCTTCCCCAATTCTAGAAGCACAATGACAAAGTCCAGTTCATGATCCTTATCCTCTAGATCAGAGAACAGTTCTACTGCCTGGATGAACTGCCCCTCTGCTACCCTTTTTGCATTGACCTGCAAACTCAGAAAGCCGAAGTTGGCCAGTGCTATGGCCCAGTTATGCTTGTCTTCAAACTCCTCACAGACATCGACAGCAGCATGGAAGTTCTCCGCAGCTTGTTTCACATCACCAATGTGCCTCAAAGTGATTCCACGCATATTATAGATGACACCCTCCAGCTGAGTTGTGCAGTGCTCGGGGAGGGATGACAGGACTGAGTCCAGCACTTCTAGAGCACTGTGGAGTTGCAAGTCACAGATATACAACCATGCCAGCCAGATAAGAGCAGCGCTGGCATCTGACTGGCTGAGTGTGGTAGCAGAGGAATGGTTGAGGAAGCCACACATGTACTGAACTGCCCTTCTAGGCATGCCATGCTTGTGGAAGAGCCAAGACAGGCACAGGGCATAGGCATGTGAAAGGCAGGGCTCCATGTCAGCAGATTTTAAAGCAGCAGCTCGAGTCAAACATGGAACCGCTTGTGTTGGGATGTCCACACCATACAGCTTTCGGCCATTCTCTAACAGCAAAGAGAGGCTGCAGAAACAATCGGTCACTGAGGACGACACCTGTGTGGTTGCAAAAAAATGTAAAATGTTTAATAAAGTAAAACATTTAAACTATAAATGTAAAACACATTTACATCATATTTATCATGTAAACTTCACCTGGAAACATGCTTGACGTGCTGAACTTTCAGCTAGATGAAGAAGACCATATTCACTATAAAGTCTTGCTAACAGTAAAAGACCATAACTCTGCATCTTGTCACAAGCTCCAGGCATCTCATCAGCCAAGATCTGCAGCCGTTCAATGAAAGGAATGGCGCTCATACCTTCTCCAAGCTTCAGATAAAACTTAGCTAGCAGGAAACACACCCGGGCTTCTCCAGGTTTGTTCTGGGACAGAACTACCTTTTTTAGTACAAACTTCAACACCTCTGCATCTTCTGTACCAGATAAATAGTCACAGCTTGCCATTAATAAAGCAGCAAAACGTTCAGATAGAGCGAGATACTTCTCTGCATTTTTTTGTGTGAGATAGATGAGCGCCAGGTTAGAGTAGATGGCTGAGAGAAGGTACATGTCTGTGAAATAGTCTCTGGGTACGCTTAAGGCTTCCTCATAATAGACACGTGCCTGGGAGAACTTTGACCTTCCCGCACAAAGCTGTCCCAAGATGAAACAGATTCTGCTCTGTGCCCATGACATCCGCTTTTTTCTTGCAGTTTCCCGAGCAACACCTAAATACGCTACCAGCTCCTCCTCATCAGTGTGGCCCTGGAAATGCAACAGTATGAATTCTGGGTAGGCAGAATAGAGAAGCTGAAACTCAGGCTGGTGATCACGGTTGCTTAGAAAGGACAGTAAGGAATGGAATCCATCTGGACTGGTACCATCCTCCTCTGAACATACAGTGAAGTGTGGGATTTCCTGTGGTGATTCTGTGGATTCTAAGGGTTCGTCTGTTTTGAGCTTCGGGCTTTCTTGTGTCTGCTCATTTTGAAGATGTTCTCTTATTTCACTCAAAATATTGGTAATATTTCTTTTTACGCCTACGTATTCACTGTTGATGGGTCCGTCTAATGATGAATAGAAAGAATGTTTGCTGTTATTGGTATTTTTAATTATACCATTATAATATATTGAAGCATGCGTAACAGACAAATGTTACCTACTTTGAGTTGATCTTGAATTTGCAGAATCTGTTTTAAACAATGCAAAACATAAATGATCATTTAGATAATTGATTACAGGCTCTGAAAATACAAATACAGTGTTTCTGGTTGATTAATATGGCAAATCAGTTCAGGTACAGTATGTACTAGTGCAATGTCTCATTGTATGCTTCATTTCTGGATAAAACATTTTAGTGTTAAGGAAATATACTTAGACCCATATCTAAATACATTATTTATATTGCGATATACATTCTGAAATATAGATAAAAATGTATGTTTTTCCAAAATTTGACATATTCAAAATAGTTTAGTAGTTTATTATTAATTATTAATTATTTATTGGTGCAATATAGGTTATTGAAATTAGATAAGATACGCATGAAGCATCATTTAAACTTTTTTATTACTTATATTTATACTTATATTTTTACATGTTTACAAAATATATGTTAATATGTGCCATATGTATGTGATTAAAAGGTCCCTGGTTTGATTCCCACACTGGCAAGACTTGACTGAAGTGCCCTTGACCAAGGCACCAAACCCCCCAACTGCCCCTCGGGCTCTGTGGATGGGGTTGCTCACTGCTCCAGGCACGGGTGTTTATTTCCCCAAAGTGTGTGTGTGTTTCACTGCATGGGTGGGTTACATATGGAGGAATTCCTCTGTGTGCAAGCACAGTGGTCAATGAGTCACTTCACTTAATATTTATTTTTTTAAAAACTTGCACATTTGCTTGCATGTGACAAATTTGTGAATTCATTTTAGTGACATACATTTATACATATATTTCTGCAACATACATATATTTATACACACACACAAATATAGAAATATATATAGATATATTGCTTGTAGGTTAAATGTAGAGAAAATCTTCAAAATGTATACAATAAATGAAATGAAACGGACATAAATGTGTACTGTTTTCTTTAATTGTTTGTGATAATTTAGTTAGCGTTACGTCATATTTGTCGTTTTCATTGTTAGCTAAACTAGCAAATTTCAGATTAGCCGACATGAATAATCGGGACAGAATGCGCATGCGCGAAACCAAGACCTCAACCGTCCGCTTAGCTAACAAACCGGAGAGGACACAATGCGCACGCGCAGGAGAGTAGTTTACTTGCTCGACACAGGATGAACGTCTGAAACACGGGCTCGGTTGTTGTTTGGTTTATAAACTTAACAGACTAACGTGAGCACTGTTTTCACATGAACATTCCTTTAAGTTAGAAAAAAGACAAAATGTTATGAACTACAAACAGAGCTGAAAAGTAATTCGAGTCACTGTGATATGTAACTAATGTCCTAATGTGATTTTAAAGCTCTCATGCTAATGTCACTCGTTTACAGGCTAGTTAACTTTACCCAACGGTAGTGGTCAAAATGTTACAACTGGCTTTTGTTTTTACCCCAGAAAGATTGAGAGAATAATAACAGGGATGTCATCGAAAGGGTCAAAAACCGGCAGGGATTCATCACCTGAACCCAAAGTGCCACTTCGTCGCTGGGAAGAAGAGCAAGGTAACGCTAATGTACATGAACATGAGGAGGTGATTAGTACACAATAGTATTAGCAGGATCTAAAGTAACCTCCAGTGCTTTCTGACAGTCCGACTAACCTGACACTTTTTTTGTGATCAGATGATGATTTCTGTGACCCTGACAAATTACTTCTGTGCCCTTATGACCCTAATCATAAAATCCGGGCATGTCGTTTCCCCTACCATCTCATCAAGTGTAAGAAGGTGGGTATGAATCTGTTTTACTGTATGACTGTATGATTTACTGTATGATTAATGATGATACACTACACCTAGGTTTTAAGTGTAATGTTTACTAACATAGAAGAAACCTCTTTTGTCCTTCCTTCCTTCCACTGTTCCATCTTTCCTTCCTTTCTTCCTTTGTTCCTTCCATCCACACTCCCATCCCTCCTTCCTTCCATTGTTCTGTCCTTCCTTCCTTTCTTTCTTCCATCCACACTTCCTTCCCTCCTTCCTTCCATTGTTCCACCCTTCCTTTCTTCTTCCTTCCATCCACACTTCCATCCCTCCTTCCTTCCAATGTTCCTTACTGCCATTGTTCTATCCCTCCTTCCTTTCTTTCCTCCATCCACACTTCCATCACATTCCTTATATTGTTTTTCTTCCTTCTATAGTTCCATTCTTCCATCCATCCATCCATCCATCAATCGTTTCTTCCTTATTTCCTTCCATTCATGCATCCACCCATTCATCAATCTATCCATCCATCCTCAGCAAGAATTTTCTTAGGATACACACATTTACACCTGTTACCCACACTGCACAATATGGAGTCACCTGATCACCTACTTGAATGTTTTGGGGGGTGTCAGGGAAATCAAAGAACCTGTGGACCCTAAGATTAGGATTCAACCCGGGCCCTCGGAGATGTGAGGTAGCAAATCTATCTGGCAGGCCTCTGGGCTGTGCTGCAATTTTTTTTTAACAATGATTACTGTAGATAATGATTATTGTCTCAAAATAAGACGAAGGAAACTGCAGCATTACAGTAGCATACATATTGCATGCACAAGAACCAGTTAAGATGGGGTGTAAACTTCTTAAAACTAATATTACAGAGCAAGGTATATCTATACATATATAAAAGGCATTTATATGAGCAGCATCAACAGGTATTGCACTAATAGAAGTATGAGGTAGTAGGCTGTCAGTAGATTGCTGGCAAGAGCAGCAGTGATCATAGTATTCGGTCTAATGCGCAGAATGCTGTGAAAGTGATAGAACAGTAACAGGTTCACCTGTGTGGATACTGACTATAGTAGGACCTTAAATGATACTGTTTCCCAGCAGAAAAGCTCATTTAGGGATCATTTTCTGATTTGTTTTAGTCGTCACAGAAGAGAGCCAGTGCAAATTGCAGGTTGTATCTAGTCCTTGTGTAGTGAAAGAGTCTTAGCCTTGATCTATTACTTTAGATTTATTATTCCATCTATTTATCATCTTTTGAATACCTTCAGAGGTACAGTATTGCTAGGCCTCACTTCATTAATATTAATGATTGATGCATAGTTAATAACCTGATGGTAAAATTAGCCTTAATGTCATTTCAGAACAATCCTCAGCTGGCCAGTCAATTGTGGACGTGTCCATTTAATGCTCGTCACCTTATGCCCAAACACGAACTGTCCCATCACATGTCCACCTGTGTGGACAGGTGCTCTGTAAATACTGACTATGGTAAGACCTAAAACGGTATTGTGACAGATTCATTGGTGCAATGTTTCTGTTTTACACCAGAAAAGCTTATTCAGATGTCTCTTTTTTTATTATTATTCATTTCAGCGGTAACTGACAAGAGTCAACGCAAATTTCAGGTTCCTGTCAGCACCTGGACTATTCCTGTGTGTGATGAAGACTGGGACCAAGGTCAGTGTCTGTCCTCTCTATATTAACCTGTCCTTCCTGGCCTTCCTTTCCTAATTATATAGTTTATAACTAATATAATTATTCTGATAATGTTTTACACTGGTAAATAGTATTTATTACTGTACTGAGTAAATTGTGAATCCAGTGGGCTCAGAGATGATTTCTGATTAACAAACACTTTTCCGCCTCAGAGGAGGAACAGTCAGGAATACCAGCAACACCATTTGTCTGGGGACTTTCAACCTCTCAGCTCAGCCAAGACGGGTAAGTGTGTTAAAACATCACGCTGATGTCAAGCTGTGTAGGTCTCCTATTGAGACAGCTCTTTTGCTTCTTAAATGAGATCGACAAATGTAATTTTGGTGGTTCTTGGTGTTAATAAAGTGCTTACAGGTATTTTTTTCTCAGGACCGAGCCAGCCATGACCTACAGTTTGACTCCTGCTGTCAGAGCCCCAAGAGTTCTTCCCTGGAAACTGGATGTGTAAAGTTCTGTCTATGTGCTACGTTGATTTGCAGCTCTTATACATGATTACTGGTTTCAGGAGTTTGCATCAAGTTAATAGCATGCCGTTTATCTGTTCATGAACAGCTGTTGATGCACATTGATTTGGTTAAAGCCACTCTTATTGATCCTACTCATAATGAGAAGTTACTTTCAGAATGTTCAAAGCAGCTGAATAAAGTTCAACCATACTCAGTTAAGTAGTTAACTCCGTTAACATGAGTAAAATTTACTGTTATATAGGGTACCATCATCGCCTTCTTTAGTATTTACATTTACATTCTATAATTGTCAAAAACCTATTTGTTTACTAATAAAAGCTTTAAGATAATTGTTTGACTGCTTGAAGAGAAGTCTTTAATATGCAACAGTCCTTACTGTTGCTCACTGGCACTTAAAGGACTAAGTGGTTATTGATATGCATATTGGTAATAATATGATTAAGCCACAAAACAGAGTAAAACAGCTTACCAAGTTTGTAGACTGTAGCAACGTTGCTTTGGCAGGTTTTCTTTAAAAAAGAAATAGCTTTCTTTTTAATCTGCTCTTCTTCCAAGTTGAAGATTTTTCTGTCTTCCTGTTTCGTAAAGATTCCATCAGATCTGTTGTTGAAATAGATACCGTCACTGGCTGTTTATTAGGATATGCACCTGTATAGCCACTCATTCCTGCAATTATTCAGCCAGCCAAACATGTGGCAGCAATATCATGAAAAAAAATGACTGGACATACATTGTGATCTATCCAGTTTTACTTTGAGCTTTGATCTGTTGCCTAACATTCCTGTTCTTGGCTATCTGGAATGTAACCTAATGTACACGTAAAAATCACCTGAAAGGAGCCCCCCCCCCCCCCCCCCCCAATTTGTACCAGCTTTTCTGGTACTTGTGTGTATGTATTTGTAATGTGTAATGTATTTGTGTGTGTGAGTATATGTTTAATATCAAATGCACTCAGCAAATCCAAAAATGCAGACACTTACTCACAAAGAGAATCAGTTGCTTTTACAAGACAGGTTTTGACCAGTCCCATGTCACCAGTCCTCTCCAGCTTGCCCATGAACCACTCAAAACAGGTCACCAGTAGGCCCTTAATGATGATGCGATCGCCAGCCTCAAAACTGAGCTCATCAGGTCCGTTGCCATCATACTCCTCTGTAGCCTCACAGATACCTATAGCTGATATGTTTAATTACTCTTGTGTACCTATGTCACATTATATCATAACCTTGTAACATGCTAGTCTTTGAACCTTCTAACAAATGTTTGTTTACCAATTGGAAATGGGAGATCACAGCATGTTTTTCCACTGCCTACCAAAACCCACTCAGGACAGGACTTTAGAAACCACCTGAAGCAAAAGAATTGTGAGAATTGTGGCATTGTGTGAATGCGTGCTGAGTCTCTCTTTACCCCACTTACTCATGAAATGGAATCACTGGTTCCAGTGCTGGTCGTGCTTTAGTCCCTCTTGATCCATCTGCCAAAGACAGCACAGTCCAACCCGAGCCTAGGAATGGAGGCTCGAACAGAGCAATATCACCCTTCTCGAGGTAAAGATCACTACCTGATGTGGAGCTGTCAAACATCTGATTCGATGTGCAACTGCCAAAAAATGAGCCTAAAACATAGTAAATTGTATTGGTATCAGCTGAATCTGGTATCAGATAATAAAGTCTTTTCCCACAAAATACTGATTATCCTTCTTCGGATTTTCTGTAATGAACAGATGTATACAATGCTACCTTCTTGCATCAGAAAGCCTTTGTACATCTGATTAAGAGCCTCTTCTTTAAGGGAGACCTCTATTCCTGAGTCCTCCTGGTCTAAAGCATTCAGCCAGAATTCTTGGTCCAAAAGAAGGTTCCCCAAACACTGACGCAGGAAACCTGGAGAATATGAACATAAAGCCAGAAGCAATGCTGGTGTATCAATATGCTCAATGTTCATATATGTAATCGTTTAAATCTTGATTCTAAGCATAAGTACAAACCCATTCTGTGGTATGTGGTGAACTTCCATATATCTTCAAATGATTTAAAAGTGATATATACGGTTCTTTCCTTACTGTTGATGGACACCAGATAAGCGGAGAATTCCTTAATGATATGGGGGAAAGGTTTTAAATATTTATAAGCCAGTAATTTAATATGTTATAGTTCTTTCTGCAATAAAACTATACTTAATATTCATTCTGCTATACTGTTCATGTGTAACTGATTACAATGTATAGAATCTCAGTAAGGAAAGCATACAGAGATCAAGGATGAAATATTGCTGAGGTCAGTCTCCAGCACACACAACTTCCCACACAGAACTTCCTGTGTCTCCTTGTCAGCAGGAAGCCGGTCCGGACCGTCTGCTATGGCCAGCTGAAGAGCCAACACTGCAACAGGAAATGCCTGATAGTTAATAAACCAAGCAATGTGTGCCACTGCAGTACCAACAATGCCACTTTCATGCACAACACACATTATTTAAAATATACTCTGAATAACATACATACAGTGAAGATAGTTAATATGGGACAAACTCCTTAATTCATGACTGATTGAGCTCATAACATCATTCCTATCATGTGATGTTAGAGCACTGTATTGACAGCAGGGGTTAATCAGTGACAGTAGATTTGATGTGCAGGGTTCAATGTGTAATTTCATAAAGCCTGTGTTTGAGAGTTTTTTCCCCACAGCTATGTCAAGTACTTATATCTGAGCCTATTTTGTTAGAACTGGACACCATAACATAAACGGTCTGTTTTGGGATCAACATGTTAAAGATAAATTTGGTTTCCCTTAACACAGAATTCTGTGTTGATTAGATGGATGACTAAATAGGAACAAAAACGCCTATTTCCCTTGTGCCCATGTTGAATATAGCTGCTTTAGACAATATAGTATGCAGACTAAATAGACAGCTTGCCTCTCAAATTTAGTGTTTATGAATGATGAACTTAATAAGATTCTAATATTCAGGCAATGTCAAGACATTAACTCATGTCACACGTTCAGCTTAACATAAGATAAAATATAACTTGTGTAGTAACAAGCAATTAAACTGGGTTAGATACTTTGAATTTAATAATAGGTTCATTCAAAGTGTCTATCTAAAAAGTAGTTTGGGCTTTAAAACTGTGGTATGTGGTAACAAGCAAATGAACTATAGATCTATCTATCTATCTATCTATCTATCTATCTATCTATCTATCTATCTATCTATCTATCTATCTATCTATC
>JAOVVF010000042.1:10244222-10268082 GCA_028565595.1 Duopalatinus emarginatus | reverse complement strand
CTAACTAGCCATACATACAATGATCATCTATTTTAACAACACACACACAAAATCAGGCTGCTGTTAGAGTAACTTACGAACAGAAAATGTGTTTTCTTAGATTGGACAGGGAGTTCTTGTAAGCACAAATCTTATGGGGATGTATCAGGCAGAGAAGGCACTTAAACACGAATGACTCCTGTTTCATCTCGTGTATTTAAAAAAAGTCACTTAAATAGGGACAGGGATGCTGTGACAAGTTTGAATTTTCTTCCACTTACTTTCCCGCTGGCACTCGACGCTGCTGCACTGATGGGATAATTATGTCTAGCCCAACCCATTGTTAACAAATGTGTGAATGAGACAAACGTAACGACAGATTTTTTATAATGTAGTGGAGTAAAAAGTAAGATATTTAACTTTCAAATGTAGTAAAGTCCCCCAAAATATAAATACTCCAGTAAAGTACAGATACACAAAAACTACTTAAGTACAGTACTGAATTACATTTACTTCGTTATTGTCCACCACTGTGTGTTCCTTAAAGTCTAGACAAGCTGAAACTTCACCATCTGTGCTTCTCTTACATGCAGCAAATTAATTTCTCCCTACATGCAATATGTATATATGTCCCATAGAGTTTAAATAACATCCCTACACGTGATACTTGCAATGTGTTGCGAGCATGTGAGTATAATACTGTATGTCCATTTTCAGTCGTGATTAGATTACTTATACTAGTTATTTAGGCAAGTAGGTAATCTCATGTTATTTTATGAACAGATTTGAATTGCTGTTGAGTTTCGAATATAAAAGCACACCAGGTTGACCTTTTTGTGTTTTTATGTGTTTATGTTTGATCAACCTTGCCACATTTTGGTGGTTGTGGATGTGTGTTGTCTTTTCCTCTGACCTGTTTTTTTTTCTTTAGGTGATGTGTTATGCTACTGTGGGAAATGAAAAGGCAAACATCACAAAGCTAGTGGCTCGACAGCATGCAGCTAAGAGGACCGGTCGGCCTCAGGTGGTCAACTGCCAGATGAGAGTCAAACCCACTTCTCCTCTGGTGTTAAATGGTACACCTACTTTCGAAATGATTACATTACAATTATTTGCATTACATAAACATGGCACAGTTTGTTAAAACAGTACATATTGTGAGTTAAATATTCATCTCAGAGGGATTAAATGTATTGAAAATGTTAGCAACAGTAAATTGGCAACAATATTTTTATATTTTCACATGAGGACATGCCAATGTTTGACACATTTGAACATTTATTTTGTCTTTGTCTTGGATTTGACTTGCATTGTGGATTTATTTTGTCTTGCATTATAAGGCTTCAAAGAGCTGTGTCACTGTGCGGATCTGTGCCGGTATTTTCTGTCAATGTTTTTTATTGATAGTCATTTGAGTGTGGAGCATGAATGTGGTTTGTTCCTTCGTCTTATACATCCATCATTTTTAGGGGTGAGGCTTTAAGATGACTGTGTCCTAGTTAGACTTCTCTAAGGATGCTAAGAATAAAGCTCACTAACAGGCCAGGCAGCAGCCTATATGCCGGACTACAAACTTATGCTGAGGGCTGAGACTGATCCTGGATCAGGATCTCGGTGCAGCAGTAGAGCTGTAGGATGATACAGCAGAAAAGGAGCAGCCGTATTCTCGCTCACATCAGAGATGCAGTAAGAGAGAGGGCACCAGAGAGAGAGAGAGAAAGAGAGATGAATAGAAGAGACGGCGCTGAATGAAGACGCACATCACTGGCAGTGCTTTTGCTTTCCGTCTGTTCTTTATCTTTTTTTCCTCCTTCTGTTACTCAGTGAACATTCTTTCCTCTCCGCTCTTCTTTGCCGAAGCTTACAACCTGCTGAGTATTTAGCATAAGAGCAGTCTTGGCGACAATACATCATATATATATCCTTAAAGCAGGATCGGAAAAAAGGAAATCGTTCACATTTTTGCTGCATCTGAATCCTCTAATCTGTGCCAGGTGTACAATGACATCGTCTTTCAGTCACGTACTGAGGTATGAATGTAAGCAGGAGGTTATGATTAGGATGGCTGGGATTTGGTGAATTGTATGATGCAATCAGGAATTGGTGTAAAGGTATGGTGACATTGCATCCCTTTGTTTGACTGTGTGTGTTTTAGAGATCGTAATGTCTTGTTTTTACACAGAACTACTACAGAAACCATTTCATATGTGTGCGAGCAGTTAACATGAACAAAACCACAGTTGTTAATACATGTCGACATGCACACTTAGACTGTTATAAGTTTGTGTTGTGTGTTATAGACTTTCTTTTTTTTTTCATAGCCAAACCCAGGACGTCTCTCAGACAGCCTGAATATCGGGGTCGTCAGGGTCGAGGCAGTGGTCGCGCAGTGAGCATGAGGGAGATCCAGCCGGATGGGAGAGGCAGTAAAGCCCACAACACTCCACCGAACACGCCCATCAGAAAGGGCAGTCTGATGTCTGACAGGTATGACAGTTACAATAGAATAGACTGGCTAGCAGGAAGCAGACTGCTTTTGAAAGGGTAATAATGGGAGAATTGTTATATAGGATTTATAAATAAAGCATTGCAAAAGATGCATGATTTACATGATATGCAGAGTATGAAGTGCTGCGGAGCTATTCCGAGACACACAGGAGTGAATGGAAAAAACATTTCCTTTTCCCTCTTTCCTCACTGAGTTCTATTCTGCTGTCTTCTCTCGCTGTGACTTGAATAAGAAATGCAGAGTGGAGCTCAGATGAATGTTCACTTAGTCTAGTGTGTATTTAGGAGAGGACTGTGTGTGTGTGTGTGTGTGTGTGTGTGTGTGTGTGTGTCCATGTTTATGCAGAATCATTCCAGCCAACAGCCAGTGCTTTTCACAGTAAACAACTGACTTCACCCATTCAGCTGTTTTCTGTATATCTAGCTGTGGCATACACACAATGCAGAGCAGAGAGCTGGGGTGGCAGAGCTAAAAGACTGAGCCGGGGGCTGCTAATCCTCCTGCCATCCCAGATTAGCAATTCTAAATGAGTCTGCAATGAATCAGCACTTTCTCTTTTGGTAAAGATTTTGGTGGAAGCTTAGTCCATATGACACCTGGAATCAAATGAAATAAGAGCCTCAGTGCTTCACCTAATACCTGCACAACAGTCTTGTGCACCTGGGGCCAACAGGTTTTTAAATAATAATAAGAAGAAAACCACCATATTGACATTCATTCTTGTAAACAGGAATCTAACTTAATAGGAATCATTCAGTGTGCAGTAGTTGGTTTGAATTAAGCTACATTCTTCTAGGTCGTTTGTAAAATTGTGTATAAACTTATTGGATGATTAAGTTCCAGTTTATTATAGCCTCAACTCTGAATATTGTTTATTGAATCTTATACATCTATAGTATTTATTCATAATGCGTGTTGGCTTTGTAACTGGATTGCTAAGCAGAGAAATGCTACGAGTAAACTTATTAAAAAATGACAGATGAAAGTGAATTATATGCCTACGGTGCTTGCACACAGAGAAATGTGAGCTTCTCATTTAACCCATCCGTATAGTGAAACACACACACCAGTGAACACTAGGGGGCAGTGAACACACTTGCCTGGAGCGGGGAGCAGTTAGGGGGAGTTAGGTGCCTTGCTCAAGGGCACCTCAGTCATGTCTTGCCCTGGGCTGGGATCGGTCATGAGACCTTCCGGTCGCGAAACCGATTCCCTAACCACTAGGGTGTGTTTTGTGAGTCACGTTGTTTTGTGAGTCATTGTTCAAATTTAGTTGGGGTTGAGGGACTCATAAAGCTGGGATTGATTTCAGACTTATGTACTGAATATGATGAGAAATACTGGGCTGTGGATAACATTTAGATAACACCATGACAGTGCTGTTTTTGCTTGGTATCTACAGTACTTCTCATTAAATTAATTTCCATAGACAATCATGCAAAACACTTTCAACTTCAGATTTAGACTTTACCCTTTTCCAGATCAGATAAAAGGATGACCTTGCCATCCAGATTCCAAAAGGAAGTGCAAACCCATCTGTCTAGGAACCCTCAACAGAGCCATTGTGAGTTTCTTCTTCTTTTTCTTCTTCTTCTTCTTACTGTAACAAGGCAGGAATCTGGGACTTATGCCCATGAAGCAAATCATTTTAACTATGCAGAAAGTTGAAGACAGGCCACACTCTCCACGGAGTGCCTTTACAGGCTTCTCTAGGGGTTAAGCTTTCATCATTTAGAGTCTTGCCAGTAGAAATTGTTTAAACACTGTCCTCTTTACTGCATGATTACCATGATCTTCAGCCTTAGGCAGGCTCACCTCTTGTTATTACACAGCAGTTTTAAAGGCAGGCACCCAAACAAGCTGATGATAATAGTCAGTTGTGTGTCTGTACTGATCATTTACAGTGCACACATGCAAGATAGTAGTGCCTGCTTTAGGGACCTGCCTTTGAATTCAAATCCTTTGCTTAAAATTTTACTTGCAAACTTTATGAATACCTACGGACACCCTATGGTTTGTTTAAAATATGTTTTTATTTTGATCCTGAACAGTTCCAGCTCCTTCAAACTTCAATGAAAGCACCACTCCGCCTAAAACCCGGACACAGTTAAATGTCTACAGCCCCAAACTGGTGCAGTCCCGTCTCAGAGAGGTTCTAAGCAAGCACAGCAATGGCTTCTGGGTGTCCAAACTTCCACAGTTATACAGAGATCTATACAAGCAAGAGCTGCCCACTGAAGCCTTAAAAGACCTGGAGCAATGGACGCATATTTGCACAGTGAGTTCAGCTATAGCATGACCAATATTATAGTCAATTCTTCACAGAAAGTAATCCACAGACCTGGATTATGCAAGTAAGCCCCAGTTCTCTGACATGCTTTCTATTTGATGTAATGCATAAAAGTAGTCACTGTAAGAGGTTCCACATTAATAGTGTAATTATTTTGGTAGCTTAGCCATGTGTATGTATATAGTAAACAACTGACTTTTGAACTTACAGCTGTATAAATTATGACTTTAAATCATGTATCATGAAGAGATTTTCTCTAATGTTCAGGTTGAGAAACCATGCAGTAGCAAATCTCAGGAGCTACTGTTATACCCTGCCAAGGATGTTAGCCAAACCACTAACACATATAGCCCTGAAATGATGCATACCTCAGACAAGCAGTTTCCATCACCTCCAAAGCCTCAGAAAGTGTCCAGAAAACCCATCAAGGATAACACATCGAGCCCAGTGGCATCCCCCAAGACTTTACCTGATGACATCAAACAAAACCTAGCAGAGCTGCTTCTTAAGTACAGCAGTGGCTTATGGGCTCATGCCCTCCCCAAACTCTACCAGGATACCTACAAGACCAACCTACCTGAGTATGTACTTGACAACCTGCCGATGCTGTCAGATATATGCACCATTGACTACCCCGTTCCAGACAACCCCAAAAGGGCAATTCTTTACGTGAAGGTATTAAAGGATGAAAACTGCAATCAGACAGACTCAGCAGACCTAAAGGCGAGAGAGGAGGCAGGGAGACGTCTCAGTTCTCAGTCTGTACCTCCTCTGCTTATTCCCAAGGAGGAGTACCCATCAGTACTTGTGGTCGAGGCAAGCAACACTAATAATGTAGTTCTCAGGTAAAAGAAATATCATGACCACTTACTTATTTTGTGATATAATTCAGCACTGGATTTGGATATGTTTGGAAATGATTTAAATATATTTGCCGATATGTGAACAGATACATAGGTGAGGGATATTCTAAGGCCCAGGAAAAACTGGAAGATGAGATGAAGGAATTCTATAGCCAGGATAACACCCGGAAGCCACTGATATCATTATCATCGGGCCAACTAACTGCAGCCCTTGCTGAAGAAGAGGAAGAGATCCTCCGGGCACAAGTGTGTGAGGTCAAGTCCGATAAAGTGAAGGTGTGTTCAGTAGGTCATAAAATTTTAGATCACACTGGATCTAAGTACACTATATAACTAAAGGTTTGTGGTCACCTGACTATAACATTTATATGTGCTTTTATCAGATTTAATTCCCCCTTTGCTGTAATAAGAACTTCCTCTTTTTTGTCTGAGATGGCTTTCCACTAGATGTGGCTGTGGGGATTTTTGGAGGTCAGGCATTGATGTAGGGTGAGAATGAAATTGTAATGCATGGTTAGACATCTTACACAAGTGTGTGTTTCCAATTTTGTGACAGCCGTTTGGGGAAGACAGACATGTGAGTGGAGAATACCTAAAAGTTAGTTTGAACAGATTTACAGTGTGATTCCCATGCTCTTCCAGGATTACTAGTTAATGCACTGTACAACTTGATCCCAGTAAATTCCAGGCCAGAATCTATAAATATGTCTTATGTCAAATTATATGATTAAGATCCTCTATTTGTAGAGCTGTAAGTAAAGAAAATTATGACATTCTTTTACATGATCAATCAGTGCTATCTGGCATGTGCAGAAAATAGAACAGAAACAAGTCCTTTGTTTGATAACTACAAGACTAGCAGAAGTTTAGGTGCAATGGCATTAAATCAGATTAAATCAGATTATGTGTTGTAAGGTTACCATTTTCAACGAGTATGGTCTGCAACAGTAAAAACAGGCCTCAATTTGTACAGTGTATATCAAGCTTAACTAACGTGCAACATGTTAAAGACCGTTTACAATTAATGAAGTGATTTAAATTAACCACTGCTTGTTGTTCCAGGTTTATTATGTGGATCATGGCTTTTATGATGTTATTAGTAAAAGCAAGCTGCTTGAGTTGCATGAGAAATTTTTCAAACTGCCTTTCCAAGCTACCAAATGTAAATTGGCTGGTGAGTTTCAGAAATGGTCTTGATGATTTATTTGCATACTTTAGAGCACTTCACAATATTCATATTTACATGGAAAATACATGTAGTCTTGATACCTGTCACTTGATGTGTTTTAGGCCTCGAAGCCTTTGCTCAGGAGCGAGCAGTGCTGAAAAAATTTGAGTCAATGGCAAGTGGTAAAATCTTACTGGCTGAGATCCTAGAGCGAGAAGACATTCCTATTATGGTGCTGTATGACACGTCGCAGGAAGATGACATTAATATCAATGCTTACTGTCTAAAAGCCCTGCAGGAGAAGTCTTTAGAGTGCCCTCTGCAGGTACCCAGCACAACCACAACTACACCTGTGTGAATTATCTGACGGGGATATTATTTGTAACATTGCACTGGTATTTGTCCATAGGTGAACAGTGCCTACATGAATGTGAGTGTGACCAGTGTGTGTTCAGATGGAACATTCTACTGCCAGCTGCCCTCTCGTGGTTTGACCAAACTTGGCGAAATCCTGGAGAAGACAGAGAGCTATTTCCATAGCCAGGTACAAAGGCCATAGTGGGTGTGTTCACTGCAGATTTGAATTCTGGGTCTTTAGTCATTTCTGTGCCTGTAAAAACAAATAAAAATAAAAGAAATAAATTGAAATAAAAACAGGACTTTTGTTCCTATTGATAATTATAAGATTATGTAAGATTATCACTTATTCATTAAACAGTAGTCTATTAAATAAAAAATTAAATCAAAATGTTCTGTGGCTTTGTGGATTTCTCATTGTTCCTAAACTGTTACTGTGAACCAGTGTGTGAGCCAAGACACACACTGATAAAGGAACATAATCAGATTAGAAACTGTGAGCACTATAATCTCTGTCAAACAGTGAGACACTGATGTTAATTCTGTACAATGCACTGCAAATAGTACCTTCATAATTCTCCTATAATGAAACATATATTTAAATTTGAAATCAAATAGAATAGAAAAAAACACAGTGTTCCAATCAGGTAGGCATGTAGCATGTGTGTCTAATTAGTTTTGTCACGTCCATCTGTACATTTCCTGTTTTTATAAAATGAAAACACTGTATTCTTTCTTGTCTGCAAGGTCACATCAGAGTCGCTGGTGTCTAGACCTTTCTGTGGAAAAAGCTGTCTAGCCCGATACAAAGGCAAATGGTCTCGAGTTGAGGTAAGAGAGAGCAGGCTTGGTCACATGGGGATTTCATTGTTTAAACAGGTTACAAAAAGCTTCTCTCACAAAAGCTGAATAAAATAGTACGAGACAAAAGGACGTTTTGAACAAGATGAGTTTGGTTAAATCAAACTATCAAAATATATTCGGCACTAGTACGTGTAATTGCATTGTTTTTAATTTGGGGTTTGGTTCAGTAGGATTTATTGGCAGATTCAGTGAATTTGAATACTGACAATGCCAGCTGGGACTTCAAGAGAGCAACACTAGCCGTGCTGTCTGTGTGCAAGGAATGGCATTATGTTCTCCTCTGTCATTCAGTGACTCTAACCAGTTGTAGGTACATTTGACTTCATGAATGTGGAAGAAGGCAGATTATATCTGACATGTTTTGAGCTGCCCTAACAACAACAGTGGCAGTTTGAAAGGAAGGAGGCATGGGGCAACACTCACCCTCCCTGTTTGGCCTTTTGTTGTGTATTAGAGTAGAGATTGCTATGGCAAATGATTAAACTGGGAAAAAATTGGGTTAAAAGGACTTGTGGAAAATTACTGGCTACTGTGTAAGTGCTCACCTTAATGGGTCAAACGTAACCCATTTCTCTCCTTATAATGTGCAGATAACTAACCTGCATGGTAGCCGGGTGCTGGACGTCCTGTTTGTGGATATGGGGATGCAGGCTTCTGTTGAAATCACCGAGCTGAGGGAAATCCCGCAACCTTTATTACGTGACCTCCTCACAATCCCACCCCAGGTCAGAGAGCAAGGCTCAATGCAAATCATAATTCATGTAAATATTGGCTGTGTGTATGTTTGTCTAAACTCAAAGAACATAACATAGTTAGTCAGGCTTACTGTAAATATTGGAATATTACTTGCATGTGTATATGATTCATTCATCTTTCTCTACACAGGCAGTGAAGTGCTGTTTGGCAGATGTGCCCGTCAGTGTGGGCTGTTGGACTCCAGATGCGGTGCAGTGGCTAAGAGACACAGCTTTCCATTGCAGTGACTGCAGTTTAAAGGTCAGTTTTCTACCAAAGATAAATTTTATTACAAGCTTCACTTATGGGGAATCATTTTAAAGCTAATTTCGGTATTTTGTATCAGTGTGTGAATACATTATCCAGGGTGAGTCAAAGTACCCCAGCAAGTAATGGGTGGAATTTCCGGAACATGGCAGTCAGAACTTGAAAGCTGTCATATTGGATCAAGGGCAAATTTTTCTAGTAGGAAGGTGGGCATGTGTCCTGCGACTTTTGACTCACCCTGTATATACAGGTCTTAAACAAGTGCTCACTGCTTACTGTTAATTCCGATGTAATATTAGTTCCTGCTAATTAGTTCTACAAGGGATTTAGTTTCATCTGAAATGAGCTTTATTTAGCCTTCATTTAAATCATCTTATTATTTTCTTCCCCAGATTGTTAACATGGAGGAGAGCAAGCGCTTGGTCCATGTCTACCTGTTTACTACTAAGAACTTCAGCGACCCTAGCCACAGCCTCAATCGCCAACTTGCCAGTTCTGATCTCTGGAAGCATCAGGACGATGTCTTCCTGAGTAGCCAGGGCTCTCTGAAGAACCCCGCTCGAACTACATCATCAGATCCACCACCCAAACCTCCCACCAGCACCCCTACACCCACTACTGGCAACTCCAGCCCAAGCACCAACAAAGCAGTCAAGGCTCCACACCCAGCTAAGAAGTTGGCACCCCATTTAGATTCCTGTAGCACCCTGTCTGGGAGTCTGCCCCCGCCATCTGCTTTAGAGCTCCCTCAAATAGGACAGAACATGGACGTTTACGTGTCAGTCGCATGCCACCCAGGACATTTTGTGCTCCAGTCATGGCAGGATATGTACAAGCTGGTGGTCTTAATGGAAGAGATGATACTATACTACAACAAGATGGACGAGAAGCCACTCACAGTGGAAAAGAACCAGGTGTATGCAGCCAAAGTGGAGAACAAGTGAGTAGCTGAATGTGTCATACATCTGTACAGACAGTGTCCCAGAGGTACGGTATGTGAAGGATATACATTATAATGCCCAGTGTTCCTAAGATGTGCACCAGATCCATTGCTACCCTGACTAGTATTAAACTTTTGAATGAATTAATAAATGTATGAATGTCTTAAATTGCTCGCTTGACCTTTTTCTCTCAAAAATTGTTCACAAATTTGTCTAAATCTGTGTTAGTGAGCACTTCTCCTTTGCCACGGTGGTGGTGGGGTTACGGAATGGGTATGCATAATAGACACAGAGAATACAAAGTCTTAAATCTTTGATTTCATCCCATAAAAAACCGGAGGAAAAACAAAGTGTTGCATTTATATTTATGTTCAGTATATATTAAAACGACATTAGAGAGTTTAGCTTATCTAACTGTCTAACTGAAGATATTTGTCTGTATCATTAATCTGGCATGCTGTATGGAGTGACAAAAACCATGACCTTTTTTTCCCAGTTGGCATCGAGTGCTTGTGAAAGGAGTTCTGAGTAATGGCCTGGTGTCTGTTTATGAGCTAGACTACGGTAAGCATGAGCTGGTTAACTGCACTGTACTGAGGCCCCTCATCCAGGAATTCAGGCAGCTCCCTTTCCAGGGCATCACTGCTCAGCTGGCAGGTGAGCAGACATCTTGCTTATAGGAGATAATTTTTTCTGTTGTTTTTTTTCCATGATGAGTATTTAGTGTCGTTCTACAGGTTTTCTTTAGTGAAAAACACCACACTATAATTAAGGATACCGTTTCCTGTATAAGGATTGGTGATTTTCTTTGCTCCAGTCAATAGTACTCGAATTTTGGTAGTAGGTAAAATTATAGGAACACCTTTAAACACATTAAATAAGTTTATAATGAAAGATGTAAAACATTTTAGTAATTTACAGCAATTACAGCTTTGTTGACTGGTACTCTAGTTTTGTTATTCCTATGAGACTTCAGCAGTCATGTGTCAGTTTGTTGTCACAGTGAGAAATTCCTAGCACCATTACAATGATGATTCACTGGAGAAACATTGTGTGTAAAAGTGGTGGAAGATGTACTCAGATCCTATACTTAACTATACCAATGCAGTGATTTAAGAATCCTCACTTACAAGTAAAAGCACTGCATTAAAAAATCCTACTTAAGTAAATTAGATCTATTAGCAAAAAATGTAGAAGGGTATTAAAGTAAAAGCACTGGTTTGGCACTGGAATATTATTATAAATTATGTCATACTGAAGCATCAGTGTATAAGCATCACGTTGCTGTAGCTGCTGAAGGTGGAGCAGGTCTGAACTACTATACTATTATATACAGGTTTAAATATAGGGACACCAGACAAACTAAAAGAGGTCATGAGATGATTAATGGGAAGAAAAAAAAAAGTTCTGCACACAAATCTGTTTAGGCTTGGAGAAGTTTAGAGGGGAAAACTCACTATGACTTGACTGCTGTACACACTGCTTTTCAAATGACATCAGAAGCCAAGTTTATAAATCACTGTTTAATCTTTAACTATATGTCATATTGTGAAAGCTTGTTATATTGTCTACTGTGTAAAATTATAATCTTAACTAGTAACTAACACTGTCATAGAAATATAGTGGAGTTGAAAGTACAGTATATCCCTGTGAAATGTAGTAGAGTGGAAGTATAAAGTGGCATAAAATGGAAAGAATTGTACACAAGTAGAGTAGTCGAATAAATGTACTTGGTTATTGTACTAACCACCACTGGTTTTTAATGTAGAAAACCATGTTGGTGAAAGGATTTCGAACTAAAAACATGTATTCGAAAGTAAACTATTTGCCTACTGTGCTTGCACACAGAGAAATGTGACCTTCGCATTTAACCCATCCATGTAGTGAAACACACACACACCAGTGAACACTAGGGGGCAGTGAACACACTTGCCCGGAGCAGGGGGCAGCCCCAAACCACAGCGCCCGGGGAGCAGTTGGGGGAATTAGGTGCCTTGCCCTGGGCAGGGATCGAAATCACAACCTTCCGGTTAAAAGACCGGTTCCTTAACCACTAGGCCACAGCTGTATTCAGGATATAATTATTAAAAAATCATGGTTGTCACTAGAGATCACCTTACATATACCTATCCTTTAAGGGGTTGTGCCAAATATGAGTTTTTTATGCTATTGACTTGTTATTGACTAATGTTGGGATAGTATTTTAAAAAGTATAGTCAATGTATCAATTTTTGTTGTGCACATTAGAAAAATGTCGACATCTGGTGGATACTATGGATTGTTTTTAAACTATTTCTACCTTGAAAAAACTTTAACTGAGTTGGTGTAGTAATATTGTGGATCATACAGTTTATTACAGTTAGAAGAAATTCTGTTTTAAATTAAACAATAATGTTGCTTATTCTCTTTATGTTGTAACATATACAAGGTGAAATGAATACCTTTATGACTGTATTTTGCACCAGGTTGAATGCCTATTTTATGAAAACAAGCTCCTATTATTTTCTACAATCTATATAGGAGTGAAGTCCAGGCAGTGGTCGGAAGAAGCATCTATTGTATTCAGAAACCACGTGGAGAAAAAGCCAATGGTGGCGCAGGTGGAATCAGTGCAGGAGGCAGAACAGCCATGGGACCGCAAGCTCATCGTCTACCTGGTGGACACATCTCAGGAGGACAGCGACATCTGGGTCCATGACCTTATGGCTGAATTCGCAGATGAGCTCACCAAAGCAGCGTAACAGTTTGGGTTATCTGTATGTGGTCTTGGAAAAATTAAGTGAGTGTGAATTGATGGGTTCTGTCTGGAAATGCTGATTGTATTTGACTTGAACTGGACAGTAGAGAGGTTTCAGAGTTTATTACACTAAAAGATGATTTAATTACGCCAAACCTAGCTGCAAGGTGAATGATACACACTGCATTGCGTTGCCTGTAGAGCAGCTCTGCTCTTGCCTTTAAGCTTTTTATTTATTGTGAAGATCCATTGAAGCTTTCTCAAATAAGTGATCTGCGGAAAAATCCAACAAGGAAAGCGCACATTCGTCAAAGTTAAGACGTGATATTTAAGACACAATTAAAAGAGCTTTATTAATTCACCTGTAGTATAGAGGTCAGGATCACTGTTGATCCTGGGAACTTTAAGAGTGAGGGTTATTCACCCTAGTTGGGACAGGACCTCGGTGCACCATAGGGCACCATGAACACACACAGTGACTCACTTGTTTAGAGTTGTCAGACTACCTACTGGCATGTTTTTGGGCAAGGGTAGAAATGATGAAGAAATTAATTTGACTAACACAGGTCTAAAACCTATTTTTATATTTCACGCTGCCAGTTAGAAACCAGAAGATTCTGCATGATTAACTAGTGTCACACACATGTTAACCTGCCAGAATTGTTTACAAAGCTAGTGAATCATTCCATTCCTTCCTGAAATGTGACAAAGCTCCACAGGTTTAACGAAGGCTATGAATTTTGCCACTATTTATTTAGCACTTTCTTTTCCTATTTAAAAAGATTGCATGGAATCTGTGGGTTTCTGCAGAAAATGTGACATTCGTGGTATATTTGACAACCTAAAGCTACTTCCATAGCATTAGTGTGGCTTACTGGCTGAGTTTTATTTAGCTAAAACATTTCTTGACAAATATGAACTGTATAACCTGGGGTTAACTGCACGTGAACAGAGTTTGATAAATAAAGTTTAAGGAGATGAAAATAAAATTTAAAAAAAGAGTCATAAATGTGGTGTTTTGTTTGTGATCTACAAAGTATATTTTGGTTGCCAGTCCAAATGTATAACAGTATAAGGGTGGTGGTCTGAGAAAACTGTCAGAAATCACTGTAGCAAACGGCAAATTTTGATTTTAAGAAACCAAAAATACGCCCACTGAACAGTTTATTAGGAACACTATACTAATACTGGTCAAGGCCTCACATTGCTCTAAAAACAGCCTCATTTCTTCATAACATGGTGCTGCTTTCTACTGGATTTAGATTAGATCAGGTGAAGCTCTCGGAAATATACTGCACTTATTGTCATGGTTATGAAACCACTTTGATAATTTTACTTTGGGACACAGTTCATTATAATGTTGACAAATAGGTAAAAGAGGGCCAAATTGTGGACATGAATGGATGCAGACGCTCAGCAACAACACTGCATATATATATATATATATATATATATATATAGTAATAACAAACAAGCTGCATGAACTCAAGTAATAATTGATTGGTATTCAAGTGTACTAAGAAAACATTCTCCACACCATTACACCACCTCCACCAGCCTGGACTGTAGATAAAAAGCAGGTTAGATCAAAGAGTTCTTGCTGTTGTTCACCCAATTCTGACCCTACCATCTGTGTGTCAAGATCTCAGATCTGATCTTCTGTTTATCCAGCTCAAGGTTCAACGTGTGCATTGTGAGATGCTTTTCTGCTCACTAGACCGTTTTAAACATCTTGTGAAATTCACAACATGAAGAAATTAGACTGTTTAAAAACAAAGAAAGACTACCAAGTATCAGTATAGTGGTTCTCCTAGTGTTCAGTGAGTGTAGACATAATAGAGGATGCCACCATGTGAAGGGTTTTTCCCCAGACTATAACAAGTATATGGTGTAATATAAGTATATCATCTGTTCTCTTCAATATATCCAGATAGATTAGATAACATGCTCAGATGATACTGCATTAGGAGGGCTTACTATACACTGCTTTATTCATATCATGCATTCATTCAGTCATTCAACACCAGGAAGCAGAAACAGTTAAACAGAAACTAAGTGCTGATTGGCTGCAACGTGAAAGGGTCGTGTAAAACAGTTGCAGGCAGATATCTGCAGGCAGATATATCCCTGTAAAATCACTGCAGTTCATCCAGCAGAAGTCGACAGCACTCGCCCACTTTAGCCGGGTCAGACACGCTGGCATACTTCGTAATCTGCGATGCAACTCCTAGCGAGCGTGCCAGATCTTTGGCTGTGCTGTCTCCAGACACTGTAGTTCCAAGTGCTACTAGAAGCCTAAACACAGCCTCTTTGTCCTGCACTACCTCCAGAGCACTGCTAGCCACCGATAAGCACTGGGCTTTGGCCTCAATCTCAATATCTTGGCCATGCAGCGCACCTGCGTAGTTCAGCACCAGTGTGGCCAGAGCCACGTGGATGTTTTTATTACAGACAGTACGGAGCTCGACAGCCCGGGACAGCACTGCTTCCCTCTGGCCCAGGAGCAGACAGCGGCCACGGGACCCAGAGAAACAGTTACAGAAAGTACGCAAAGCCAGCATTTGATTGGCTGCCTTGCCCTCTTGAGACATGAAGCCCAGCAGATGGTTACAGAGACTGGCACCTTCTGTTCCTCCACACATCTGTGCATTGATCTCAGGGTGGCGCACAGCCATACGCAGAATGTCCAGTACGGGGAAGACGATATCTGTGGAAAGTTACACGTGCAGTCAATACGATAATTCCTGGTTTCATTTGTACCATTACAAACTATGCTAAATATCCGGTTTAGAGAGGATGTTGGCACAAAGGTGTTGTTCAGACAGCTTTCAAGTATAACAATGTAATGTAGGCAAACAGGAAATCATTTAAAACCTGTCAAAGGCACCTGCTACGTACTGATATACTACACCAAGTACTGATATACTGCACCAAGTATACCAACAATAATATCCGCATGTGTATTACCTTCAGGCCAGTGGCTGGTCCTCCAGAGTATGCTGATTTGTTCTGCTGTAGGCTGCTCTTGGTTTGTAGTGTCTGAGACTATGACCAGCAGTTTCTCCAGACATCCCAACACCTCATCGCTTAGCCTGTGGGCCTCCGGAGCATTGCCATTTAGCTCCCGCAGCTTAGCTAACACACACATATTTAGGAACCTTCTTATATTCATAATCAGTACTAAAATCTTTATCTAAGAATCATTTAGCCATGAGAAGTTGACTTACCAAGGATCTGTGTAGCATTGGCCTGCTCAAACATAACTCCGTCTGTTTTGGGGAAATAAATATTCGGGACAGACTTCTGGAGAGCAGCCGAAGAATACGCGCTGCCACCTGAGGACACGAGCCATATTAGTACATGTAGAAACAGGTGTCTGCATATATAGTCTGCATATATAGTTGTCCTACCTGTAAAAGGATCAGCCACACCTGTAGACGCTGTAGGTGCAGGTCCTGATCCGGGTATGTATCGCCCAGCACCTACAACAACACACATCAACATTTATAGTATTTATACCAAAAGGAAATTATTGCAATAAAAGAGGGCCTTACCTACATACAGATAAAATGAGCTGATTGGAAAAGGGACAGCTTATTTTAAGGAACAGGTTTTGTCAAGTACTGCAACACTATAGGAAAAATAATGAACTGTTTTCTGTGAGCTTACATCACATATTACACCAGCATTATTCCATTTCTACCATTCATTTACGTTTGAAATGCTGACAATCGACAGAAAACCAGACCGATTTGATGTCTGCTTAATTTCTGACCATAAAACACTATCAATGTTATTGTTTACCAGAATTTGAACCACTTAAAATGGGTATCGGTAGCAATACTGTCCTACTGTACGCTAAGCTACCTGTGAAGGGGTCTGTTCCGAATCCTTGTCTTGGGTCTCCTGATCCTGGAATATAACGTCCTGCACCTGAAAAAAAGAACCGAGGAAAAGTGTTGCATGACCCAAGTACCCACTTCAATCCATGTGAACCATGTATATGCTTAAAAGGTTTCAGGATGGTTTAATGCTCTTTAAGAGATTCTACTTGGGATCAGGAACAGTGACAGAAACAATGCCAGTGGGCAGCTTGCCTGTAAACGGATCAACAGCAGAAGCCGGTTCTGGGCCTAGTGTGTGTCCCTTAGTGTTCTCGATGATGAAGTTAGCCACCTGGTCCAAGAACATGGGGTTCAGGTCATTCTTTTGAAGAAAGTTATGTGCTGTGAGCCAGGGGTCATCTGCCATGTTATAGGGCAGCTTCATGGAGGGTCCACCCTCATTCACATCAATGGTGAAAACAAAATCATATTCCTGAAGGACAAGGGAGAGAAACGGTGGAAATGTTTCATCTTATTGCGTTGATCCATTCTGTCATTTTTGTCATAGAGATTAATAATCTTGCGTTCCACAGAACAAGACATGGTATTTATTCTCAAATAGAGTTAGACAACCCTAACTTTCTCAAAACCTAGCATTTTACATCATCCTACACGTGCCCCAGAGAAGAACCCTGTCTCAATTCTTAGATGCCTCAAAATGCTGCCTACTGAGACACCTTATTCTAACCATTTCATCTGATCAAGTATAGAGGGAGCTCTATATAGTACCTCAGTCGCAAAGGCAATCGCAACATTCAGTGTAGGACAATTTCTCTTACAAAGAATGTTTAATATGGCAAATGTAAGTAAATCTTATTTTACAGATTTTATAAAGGCATACAAGTGTAATCATTTTAACATTTTGCAGTACACAGAAGGAGACGTAGGCTGCCATGCTAACAGGTTGTGTCCTCTCAGCCCATTGGATTAAATGGCCTGAGGCCATCTCTGACAACTTAGTAAGTGAGTTGCTGTGTAACTAGAACATCTCAATAATCAGCCTTTTAAAATTCAGTGTCAGTCAATTCTCTCTACTTAGGCAGATCACTAGTTAGGCAGAGGGGTTATGGTACGGACAGGCGTAATGGACAACAAACACATTTGCATTTTACTAAAGGAATTTTGAATGCACAGGGATACAAGTGACGAGATCCACTAAAACCACGGGTAACTCAATTTACAACGCTAACATTTACAAAGAGACCCTCGGCAGTCAGCATGCCAATTGCACGCTCCCTCAAAATTGCGACACCTGTGGCATTGTACCGTGTAATAAAACTGCACACTTTAGAGTGGCCTTTTACTGTGGCCAGCCTAAGGCACACCTGTGCAGATTATTCTGTCTAATTAAAATGTAATCTTGATATACCACACCTGTGAGGAGGATGGATTATCTCGACTAAGTTGAAGTGCTCACTAACACAGATTTAGACAAATTGGAGAGAAAAAGGGATCTTTAATTCATCCTATGAAACATGGGAGCAAAGACAAAAATGTTTCATTTATATTTTTGTTCAGTACTATATTACATGCCTATAAAAAAATTATTTATACAAACATCACTTTGCTCTAAAGAGTTACCACAGGAAAGGTCCTCAAAGAAATTCATCAGCTAAATAAGATCTGTATTATAGCTCTTATGTTATAATGTTATTGAGTGGTTTCCTACCTTGCCCTCGTACATTACACTCTTGGAGCTCTGCTTGGAGGAGCCGCCCACCACATCTCCAATCTTCACCCAGCGGCTGTCACTCACGCTCCACTGGTACGCCTCGACATTACTGCCCTCCTTTATGAGTCGTGTTTGCCCATCTCGAGTGCCTAAAACACACACACACACACATTACACCTTTAATTCTACCTTCATTCTGTCGCCACCGGTTTGCTCATTAGGGATAAAATTTCTAAAAAATTCTATAAATGTATAACCCTTTTCATTATTTTCTGTAAAGCTGCTTAGGGACAATGTCCATTGTTAAAAGCGCTATATAAGTAAAATTGAATTGAATTGAATAGTAGTTCCTCATACATCTCCACTGATATTACTTGATATCCCAGAAATCTCCCACGCAATTACCACTAAAACAGGTTTTGGCCTGAATGCCAGCTCTGCTCACCTGGCTCATTTAAATGCTCCTTGCCTGGTAACTCCTCCATCTTGATGTCTCCCAGGTCTCCAGTCTTGGGGTCGATAGTGGCTTTGGAGAGCTCGTCCTCGAACGCTTGCAGATCCTGAGCACTCGCTACACGTTCCTCGCTCTCTGTAAACACTCGGATCATGCCGTCGCTGTGGACAGCAAACCAAAGTTATTTATGTCCTGACTATTCTGCAAAACTAAACGGCCTTATTGTTAGTGCACTTACTATTAGTCATCAGAAATGAATTTTGGTACTTTTCTGTATTTAGAAAAGAAATGTAATTTAATCAGAGTGTGAAGATGATACCTTGCCCCTATAACAATGTCTCCGTTGGGCAGCACACAGCAGCACCAGACTGACTGAGCAGGCAGACGGATGGTCTGAGTGCATTCACCGTTTTTCCAGATACGGACTGTCCTGTCCTCTCCTGTGCTTATGAAGTCTAATGAAGAAAAAAAGAAAAGAAGAAAAAACAAACTATACGCATATAGCTACAGATGTCCGTTATTTATTTATTTATTTATTCAAGTCACACATCCACCCATGCTTAAAATGCACTGCATCTGCACCTTGTCCATTAGGGAAGACAGCCAGGCTGTAGATGTAGTTGGTGTGACTGTAATAGACTTGAGTGCATTCTCCTGTCACCGTCCATCGTCTGATGCTGGCATCGTTGCTACAGGAGAAAAACTCCTGACTGTTCAAAACAGCTAGTCCTCTGACACAGTCCTCATGACCTGCAACACAAAAACTTCGACTTTACTGGTATTACTGACCCCTGGTGGTGAATTGTAAAAAAAAAACAAAAAGACTTATTAAACTTATATAAACTCAGATCCCCTGTCCAGGAGGTGTTTTTTTCCTTGTGGCCAATGATTCCGGGTGAGCTGTGGAGAAACTGTGACGCTGATGGCCTAAACTGATAAGTGAGTGACTGACAGACTGACTGACTAAACTGAACACTTATACTAGGTAGAGTTTTCAAAATTAAAGATTCAGTTATTCATGGCATGAATTCCACAAGATGGCAGAAACATTCTTGAGATTCTGGTCCATCATTGCCTGACACAGTTACTGGAGATATTTGAGGTGCACTTTCATGCTGTGAATCTCCTGTTCTATTATTGGATACACAGGACTAACTAACAGCGAAGTCCTCTGAAGAACACTGGTCTAATTGTCCTGTTTAAAATCACAGAGATGAATTTTCCCTTATTTTAGTGGTTGAAGCTGTTGACCCGTATCTTCATGTTTTTATCCATTGCACTGCTATAATTTGATTGGCTGATTAGATGCCTGGACAAATGAGTAGTTGCACAGTTGTTCCTAATACAGTGTTCAGAGATTGTATAGGTTTAAATAATTTAATTTAAATAATTAAATAATAGGGTTGATTACTGTTCCTCCAGTTCCCCATCTGCTGACTTGCTCAAATTAACCCAAGTAATGTAATAAGTAGAAGTGGGTAGGAGACCTTGACAAGCTCCAATTTTACGGGGGGCAGCCGTGGCCTAGTGGTTAGGGAACCGGTCTCGTGACCGGAAGGTCGCGGGTTTGCTCCCCACCCAGGGCAAGACACGACTGAGGTGCCCTTGAGCAAGGCACCTAACTCCCCTAACTGCTCCCCGGGCGCCGTGGTTTGGGGCTGCCCCCCGCGCCGGGCAAGTGTGTTCACTGCCCCCTAGAGTTCACTGGTGTGTGTGTTTCACTGCACGGATGGGTTCAATGCAGGTCACAGTCCTTCTGTGTGCAAACACAGTAAGGCAAAATAGTTCACGTTCATTTAATTTTTCATTTTCAATTTACCGTTAGTGTCACACCCATCATCTGAATAAATATCTAGGCTTCACTGTGCCAATACAGATCCACCTGGGGGCCATTTGGGCAAATTTTAAAATGACTGTTTGCTGAGAGAATTAATTTATATTTGTTATAATATAAGCAACAACAGGAACTAACTTGTCTAATCTTCTTTCACAGCATTAAATGTAGCTATAAAGGGATAAAAACTATGACGTGCTGTTTATTAATAACAAATTTGCCAGAGATTCCATTCATCAAAAAATAATACACTTTCACACAGTAAAAGTAACTCACATCAGACTGCATCACACCACCCTACACAGTGTGCTCAGTCATGTGTTATTCCTCAAATATCAGTCCAGTAAACACACTACATCACAAAGTAAATATCTCACCCCGCACAGAACAAGACTCACCTGTGTATGTTCTCTCACAGCGGCCAGCTTTCCAGAGTTTAATAGTCTTGTCAGCCGATCCTGTGAGCATAAGACCCTGCTCTGGCAAAATGACAACGGCCCACACGGCTGCTGTGTGTCCCTGCCATCAAGCAAGATGATATTAAGAAAAAAAACAAAGCACACACACATACAGTACATAAAGTATCAACAGTAACTCTTTAATTCTATTAAACTGACTGTGCAGTACAAGTCAAGATTGCCCTGTGCTCACCTGTAAGGTCATCATACACTTGTCACTGAGCCAGACTTTGGCTGTTGTGTCCCACGATCCACTCAGTAACGTCCCGAACTTCCCAGCTGACAGCGCACACACTGCAGACAGCACAACTGTTCTTAATGTCTGGTGATTAGACAGTTTAGACAGACATTCTCTCTACTTTCTATTTCTATAACCTCGGATTTTATGATGATGTTAGGTGATTCTTGGCATCAGACAAATCCAACCCTGACCTGATGTGGGTGTATGAACGAAGACTGGTATGATCCCTCAATGCATTCAACAGTAAGTAATACATGATTTGCACATGTAAGGATTTCGTTTTGCTCTGCTGCTTATGCATGTATAAATTTACATACATGACATTTGCACATAGGGCCCATGTTACGTTATTGGCTTATAGTGGATAATCTCACATGGTATTATTTTATAAAACGTATTAGATATTTGGGGATTAAAGCCCCCTGTGATTTATATAGTGGTTGGTGTGGTACAGTGGTAACATCATTGGCTCCCATGGGAGAGATCTAAGTTCGATTCACAGTCTGGACAACCGGTCTGTACTACACCAATAAGGGTCCTTGGGCAAATGTAAATGTAAATATAAACTATTCCCTGTTCTGCATTAAACTGAATCTTGCTATACTCCTGATTAAGTGAGTGTGTGTGTGTGTGTGTGTGTGTGAGGTTGATTCCACAGTATGACGGAGGCTATTGTTTATATCTGTGTACCTCCAATACATCTACAAACTCACAGTGAACTCTCACTACAACTGTAATTGATTCCGAAAGCTGGTAAAGATTACAAGATATTTTAACACAGCCAGAATACACATTAATACTGCTTAAACTGCTCTCTATCAACAGATTTCCCCACTCTGACACACACCTACATAACCCTGGTAATGAACTGTGAACTTAGGCTCTGTACCACAACTGGGCTTCTGTAATGTAAACACACACTAACAGCACCTGTGTTTTTATGGCCCTTTAGAATGAAGAGCGGATCCGGACGATCCAGAGAGAAGACGCAGATGTTGTGGTCGTTGCCGCCGGTGGCGATGAGACCGCGGGGGTACGTCTCGTTGGGGGCGATGACGCACACGGAGGACACAAAGTTGGTGTGGCCGTTCATGCAGTGCACCTCTGTGAAGCCTCTGTTCTCACTATAGAAACCAAAACCACAGACAACATGGTTTGCTTTGATTCTCTTTTACACAACAGCTTCAGCAGTGTTTTTACACGTTCATCTGAGAGAAACACCAGAATTTTTTAACAGGATTTTTTTTCATGTTCTTAGCTAGACATTAATATTAGGGTCGATACAAGCTTGAAAAACAGAATCATGAAAGTGAACCACTCATTGACCACTGTGCTTGCACAGACAGAGGAATTTGACATCCGCATTAAACCCATCTTTGCAATGAAATATACACACATTAGGGGACAGTGAACACATTTGCCCAAAGATGCACCTGGAGAGCAGATGGGTGTTAGATGCCTTGCTCAAGGGCACTTGAGTCACGTCATGTCCCTTCCTGTGAACCGACCGTTCACCAACCGTCCACTCACAAAGCTGATTACTTTAACCATAAGTGCATGACTTTCCATTTGCTTGATGAGATTTGTTGTGTTTTACATCCTCTATGTGGTGGGTATGCACTAGTTTGACTAACACAGACTAACAGTGTGTTTAATCAAACAGTGAAATCACATCCCACTATACAACAATTACAGTAAAACCTGAAATATAATGACGAACAAACGTCTGGAAATGAAGTATGCCTAATAATCCTGAAGAAATCTCTACTGAGGGGGTCAGTGAAGTTAAAGGGGTCTCTTACTAGAGGAATTATAGCCTGCTCACTAATGAGAAGGGCAGGAGCACACCAGTATCAGGTAAAGAACTGATACAGTACTCTGATCTCAGAATAGATAGAATAGAATACTATACCACAGTATAGTGTAGAATATCATACTAAAGCAAAATATATACATATACATAGAACACTGTACTATACTACAGTATAGTGTAGAATATCATACTACAGCAAAATATATACATAGAACACTGTACTATACCACAGTATAGTGTAGAATATCATACTACAGCAAAATATATACATAGAACACTGTACTATACTACAGTATAGAATAAAGTTGTACACTACAGTATAGTTATAGTATACTACATTACAGTATAATATAGTACAGAATACTATACTACAGTGTGGTTATAGTACACTACATTACAGTATATTATAGTATAGAATACTATGCTACAGTACAGCATAGAATACAATACTACAGTGTGGTTATAGTACACTACATTACAGTATAATGTAGTATAGAATACTATACTACAGTGTGGTTATAGTACACTACATTACAGTATAATATAGTATAGTATACTACATTACAGTATAGTATAGTACAGAATACTATACTACAGTGTGGTTATAGTACACTACATTACAGTATAATGTAGTATAGAATACTATACTACAGTGTAGTTATAGTACACTACATTACAGAATAATATAGTATAGTATACTACATTACAGTATAGTACAGAATACTATACTACAGTGTGGTTATAGTACACTACATTACAGTATAATATAGTATAGTATACTACATTACAGTATA
>JAOVVF010000042.1:10219376-10244122 GCA_028565595.1 Duopalatinus emarginatus | reverse complement strand
CATTGCAGTATAGTGTACTACATTGCAGTATAGTATACTACATTACAGTATAGTATACTACATTACAGTATAGTATACTACATTACAGTATAGTATAGTGCAGAATACTATGCTACATTGCAGTATAGTGTACTACATTGCAGTATAGTATACTACATTACAGTATAGTATACTACATTACAGTATAGTATAGTGCAGAATACTATGCTACATTACAGTATAGTGTACTACATTGCAGTATAGTATACTACATTACAGTATAGTATAGTGCAGTGTAGTATAAAAATGAAAAGTCAACAAATAAGTGAACTTGTAAACAAATAAGAGAGGGTGTGTTAAAGTTCAGTTTGAAGTCAGAATGTCCATCCTGTATAACAGTCCACACACACACTGTCCACTGAGTGTCTGATATAGTGAGTCTCTTTAAATGAGCAACACTACACTGTCCCTGATGAACCCTACTTCAGTTTCGATTAGCTTCAGACAGCTAACTAGCTCATTGCCCATCACTGATCTATCAGTACATCATCTAATATGATCTGTTTAGTGAAGCCTGTACTGTTACTAAGAGACATGTGTCCTCTATATACAATACACACAGCTGATGGACAGACAGTAAGTGGACACCGGATACCTCGAGTTGGGCATCCAGACTTTAGCTGTTCTGTCTCTGGACACGGAAACAAAAGCTCCATCTGGGAAAAACGCGGCGGCGAGCCCCCGGACATCCATCTCATGGCCCGGGATGGAGCAACTCAGCCGATATAAACTACAGGAAGCCATCGTTGCGCTTCACCCCACAAAGGATCCGTTGACAGGCGCGCGCTAAATGAACGTGCTAAAAGTAAGAAATTACAACCCGGAAGTGACACAGCAACGGCAAGTGTTTTCTCCCATTCGTATTCCGACAAAGCCGGGTCCTGCTCTGTGATTGGGTGACCGGATCTTTTCTAGTGCGCTAGGATTGGCCTGTAGCTTATCATTCCTAAATATTCAACCATCAACAGACGTTTTCGGTAAGTAGGTGGGCAAATAATAACATTTAAAGAGAACACTCTACAAAATAAAAGACCCAATGTGTATTATATTATATATTATATATGTATCATAAACGCTTTTTATCATAATTTGATATTTTGAGTTTAAATCAAGAAAATAATAAATGTATCGAATTTATTTAGACATGTTTAAGATAAAAAAAAATAACTTTAAATATATTTTTTTATTTTGACGAACTTTTACCCCGGAAGAAAACGCACCTTATTGTAATTTAGTTGTTAAACATATCTCAAGGATTTAACTACGAAAACACACTAAAATAGTGATGTATTTAAACATAACATATTTTCAAAGGTATTCTAATATTTTGTAATGATTTATTTTATTTGATGAACTTTACCCCGGAAGTGAATAGTATCTTCAGCTCTGTCCTCTACTGAGTGATAACAAACATGGCGAAAAGAAAGTTAACCGTGTTCATATTCGGAGGCTTCGTGACTGCAGTAGCAGCGGCGTTTTACCCGATATTTTTCCATCCTCTCACTCACACAGATGATTACAGTAAGTTTTTAAAAATGTGTATTTAACTGTGTTTTTACAACTCCTTCACATCACCTCTAATTGTGCAATTTATCTGCAAACGATGCTAATAATAATAATAATAATAATAATGATAATAATAATAATAATAATAATAATGGTAATAATAATAATAATAATTATTATTATTATTATTATAGTGATACAAATACAAAGTCTGTGTTAATATACATGTCTATGCCAATACTTAGCTATTATTTAAGCTACTCCATTATAACTGTATTTGCTAGGCTTTACTACTAATACTACTGCTATTATTAATACTGCTGCTGCTAATACTACATCTGATAATGCTACTAATACTACTACTATTAATAGTAATAATAATTGCTGTTATTATTATTATTATTATCCATTAGTCATGTAAGTCACTCTTGTTAAAGAATAGCATAATGAACTATTATCAACCTTTTCTTCATTTTAATCATCATTATTCATTAACCTTGTGTCTAATCATAATGTAAACTTCTACAGAGCAAATCCAGAAAGTGAACCGAGCTGCAATCAATCAAGCAGATGTTCAGCCTGTAGGTGAGTATAATCTCTGATCAACATACAATCTTACATAACCTACACATGTCTAACCTACACATGTCTCAGAATAAAATGACTGAAAACACTCCAATGTATCAGAACCTGATCAGACAGCAGTAGACCAGATTATCTGATTATTATGAATTTTGTCATCCATCATCCAATGGTTTCCTCCATATAGTGCAGAGTAGAGAAACCTCCAAGCTGTGCTGGACACTGGCTCTCCAGGACTGGAGTTGGGCAGCCCTGCACTATATGGAGGAAACCATTGGATGATGGATGACAAAATTCATAATAATGATATAGTGTTTGGTGTGGTACAGTTTTGACAGATGGTATTCTTTGCAACCCAGTCAACATGTATCAGGATGTAATAATTGAACACTTTTGTTAATCACCCTGAATTAAAGTGTCTGCTAAATGCTGTAAACATAAATGTAATACCGCTGCCCTTCTCTCTCTCTCCCTCTCTCTTTAAGGTGTGAAGATCTGGTCAGACCCATTTAAATCGAAATAGTGATGTGACTGAAGCTAAAAGCGGACAGGAGAGGGGATTCATGAGCGTGTGTTTGGATATCAGGTGTTTGACACAGATTGTAGACCCACAGACTGGTCCAACAAAACACTTCTCTCCTAAATGAGTGACAGAAAGAAAGAGAGAGAGAGAGAATAAGAGAAAGAAACCTTAATTGACTGTTTAGTGTTTGCTGATGTAATGTTTCTGTTTCAGCTCTTGTATGGGGATTGATTGTTGGCCTTAAAGCTGAAACAGGAGTGTTAGAGCAGGGGAAAACAGACTGGCTGTACAGACTTTCGATATTTTGAGACTTTATTCTATGAATAAGGTTTAGTAAGAAGGTTGTTACACATGGGTCCAACATAGTGGTATACGTGCTTTATTTGAGAAAACAAAATTGTAAATGCTGTCAAGATTTAAAACATCTGCCACAACATAACCTATGAGATGAGGCATTTATTAAAATGCATAATACGTATTTAATAAATCATTAATAATAAAATGTGATGCACAAAAACAGTACATGTTCACCTGAGCTTTAATTTAATTTAAACATATCCTTGTTGAGTGTTTATAGCTACAAAAGCTATATAATATGCTGAAAAAAAGCAATTTACATGGAACGTTGTGATTTTTATTGCCAAGTCTACTGTCGGCCCAAATCATTTTCACGCTGCTAATCAGAGAGCAAATATAGACATGTGGATTACTATTCATTATAAACGGGATAAGTATCGAAAGTACAAAAAATAAATATCACAGCTTTCTAAACAAAAAAAATGCCAGTGTGGTTTGTGGACACCTTACCATCACACCCTTATGTGAATCCTCCTTTGCTCTTATAATAACCTTCACTCTTCTATGAAACTTTCTATTCCACTAGATGTTGGAGTGTGTCTGTCGGGATTTGTGCTCATTCAGATAGAAGAGTATTAGTAGGATCAGGCACTGAAACTGTGGTTCTGTCTGTATTCTATATGTGGTTGGTGTAGTACAGTGGTAACATCTCTCCCAATCGACCTGGGTTCGATTCCTGGTCTGGGCCAGTCTGTGCTACACCAAGGGTCCTTGGGCAAGACTCCTAACACTACATTGGCCTACCTGTAATACCAGTAACCTTGTAAGTCGCTCTAGATAAGAGCGTCTGCTAAATGCCACAAATGTAAATGTAAATATTCCAGTTAATTTTAGAGGTAATCAGTGGGGTTTGGTTCAGGGCTCTGTTTAACAGTTTTTTCATTTCAGACTTGTTGAGTTTGCATTGTAGCAATAATCTGAACCTGTTTAGATCCCCTTAGATCCACAATGTACATGCTATAGTATGCAAAGGCATTCTGTACAGCTGTGTGCTTCAAACGTTGTAGCAACAGTTCAGGATTGAGCCACATATTGGTGTGCTGATCAAGTGTCCACAAACGTTTGACCATGTAGCGTTTTATTCTATATATCACATGTTAACCTAACATTCTTTTAAAATACTACCAGACAAATTTATATGTATGGAGTCTAAAAATGTGTCTGGGGTTCTGGAGCTAAAACACTGTGGCTTGTTATGAAGCAAGACAAACTCTAGGGGGAGCACTCGCACAATACAACCAGAGATGTGTAACACTTTTGTTTGAAGTAGATTTGTAATATATAAGGGCATGTGAGTTTAATTGTTTAACTGCATATTTTATAGACAGTTTTTTAAATAACCAGTGATCATGATGAAATTGCCCTCATTCTGAATGTCTCTCGTTCTTTATTGTTTTTTCTCAATGAAACATGCCTTGAACATTTTAAAACCTGCCTGCTGGACCAAAAACCATTTTCCCAAGCTTGCTGATTGTGGCTTTAACTGGCAGGATAAAGTTTGAATTGGAAAGATTTGGTCCCGTGTTAGTCGTGACTCTTTGGTGTAGCTCATTGTGGAAGTCGATCCTCATTAGCTCATTGGAAACAGGTTTTGTTTCGAGTTAGCTGGTCTACCCTGTGTGCTATGTTGCAGTTACATAGTGAAAAATACATGGTGACAGACCAAAACATGCTTAAAGTGTTTCAGGTGCAACAGTCTACAACTTCCTCACTGATTTGCTCGTAGTCTCGGGTCAGTTTCTTTTCCCTTTTGCTTCACGTTGATTAGATTTTTGGAGTATTACAGTATTAACTGTCTTGTGCCGGGAACAAACGCTTGCAAAATGAAATCTGTAACCCGAGAGAAGTGCACCAGGGCCTAAACACTGCTCTGGGCAAGTCCTGTTGTCGTGGCAACAAGCCTGCGCCCACACCTGCGAGATGGTTCAGCCCAAGGCCCCGCTGGTGCGCACAAGTATAAACATAATAGTGACTGTTAAGCTAGATTGTGAAATGTATTGTTGAAGCTGAAAGCTGCCTCTTGTGTAGTGTTTTGGAGTTTTCTTCTCTCGTGTAGGAAAATGCTGTTGTGAGCTTCTTCTAAAGGAACATTTTGCGACATGGGTGGTGCTGCGCTTTTCTTCAGCTGCACGGATTCATCTCCCAGCTGTGTATGTACGTAGTTAGAATTAAAAAAAAAGCTACATCCCAAACCACACAAAGCACAATAAGTGATTATTAATAGCAACGGCACAGATGAAGTAGTGACAGACTTTTTCATACAGTTTGGATGCAGATCGAGTGTTCAGGACTTGATTTCTTCACTGTTACAAAAGACTAACAATGAGTCAGTTCCTGAGTCCCAGGTGAAAGAGCAAACCCTCTCACCATGAGCACATCTTTCAGCGACCATCAGCTGGTTAAACTGTTACCCTGACTACCTGATCAAGCAGACGTGCCCACGCATAGCTGACCTGCCTTACCATAACTGCTCTCATTCTACAGAATCATCACAGCCTGTAACCTACTGAAATCTCACAGCATGCACCGTGGACCAGACTGGAGAGTAGGGTCTTTTACTGCAGCTTTTTCCAATCTGTATATTTTGTTCTCCAGCATGAAAGGATTTGGCATATTTTAACATTAACGCTACACATTTATTTCTATCAGTTTAGAAGTGATTTCATAGGGCAGCAGGACATAACATTGCTAGGTAATGAGTTGTGCACGCTGCCAAATCCTGCTTTCTCAAGAAAATAAACAAGAAAGCTGTGAATGTCACTACACAGAACCAGGAAGACAAATAAGAGAGAATGTGGAGGTAATATTGGTTCAGGGAAATGGAGGCAGCATAGAGTAAATATAAGCACGGTGGTATTTTGCTTTTCTTAACGGCCAAATAAATTCTTATAGAGGCAGTATTTCTGCGCTTTCATCTTGCCCTCATGCTCCCACACAAATAGATGGATGATTAACTGGATTCAGGGATCTGATGCGCATGACAGCAGCTGAATATGATTATTTTTTTTGGGGGGGGGGCTGTCACTGGCTTTTCCTTATCGCTGTTCATGCAGGGATGATCACACACCGTATTTCACAGACGGAGATAATAAAAACATGCTTGAAGATGCAATCGGTGCCTCAGTAATTGCTCAGAGACTGAGGAAATCAAGTGGCTGGATTGTGCATTAAGTCATTGCTGAGTTTTGGGGCAGTGGGATTTTTGGGTTAGTCATTCAGTAATGAAATGAGTCAAAACTTGTAGTGTGCAGTAGGCTTTAGGAGACACAGCTCAGACATGATGAGGGCTTACATCACTCACTCTTGCCTAATATAACTGAGCTAGAAATATAAATACAGAGAAGCTCATTAGTACCTCCTGTTAGTTACTAGTAAGCTATCATGACTGCTAAACAGCTTCTTGGGTAAGTACAAACAATACAATGAGGGTAAATCAGCTGACTACCATTTATATGCTTCCCTTAAGAGAGCAAATAATAAATAAATAAATAAATAAACTGTGGAAAAAAATGTAGTATAAAAGTACATACCAAGACACCAAGATGTTAGCAACAGATATTTTAGTGGATCTTCTGTGGGATTAGACCGGACAGGCTAGACCTCACCCCGCATTAACGTCAGTGAACCTTGGGAGTTCTGTTACCAGGTCACCAGGTGTCCATCCTTGGACCATTTTGGTAGATATAAACAACGGCATACTGGGAACAGCCAACAAGACCTGCTGTTTTGGAGATGCTTTGGCTCAGACAATAACCATGACAATTTGTCCTGGTGAACGTCATTCAGGTTGTTGTGCTTGCTCATTTTTCCTGCTTCCAACACATCACCTTCATATGTCACTTAATATATTGCACCTCTTGATGTGTACTGTTATAATGAGAATGAGTGTTATTCCCTTCACCTGTCAGTGGCTTTCTGGTTTCAGTATTATGGTTGATCTGTGTAAATGTATATACGTAAATGCCAGATAACAGAATAAATGGTCAAATAGTATTTTTTTAAGAATTGCAGTTATGAAAGTGGGTTACATTTTACAGCTTCTATATCTTCCTCTGTCTGTCCTTACAGCCTTGTATTCTGAGATATTATGTGCCTTCAAGTCAGCATCAGTATTTTTGGTGTTCCATTTGAAGCATTTCAGGGCGGATGAATGGTATTGTGTCTGCTAAAAGGATCTGAATGACAGAGAGAGGAAAAGTGAGAGGGCTTATGAGGGGAAGCAGGGTCCCGTCTCCCGCGAGAGCTCCCGCATAGCCAAGAACTGACATAATATCTCCTCACCGCCACAAAGAGCACATCGCTAACCCTCAGCGGAGAAGCTGCCAGCGCAGCAGCTGCCAAATGCAATAACACTCTCACCCCCCCCTTTCTCCTCCTCCTCATCACACACTCTCTCTCCTCACACACTCTCTCCTCGCTCCCTCGCTGATCAACAAACCCCATTGTTTATGGGATGCTGTTATTGTTGGTCGGCGTTCAAAAAACAAAAGAGAAAAAACTCCGGGGGCCCAGCCGTGCGAAGGACTATTAAAGCACAGAGCGGAAAAAGGGCAACTGAGAAGAGAGCAGGATTCCTTTCATTCCGAGCATGGTGTTTTCCAGATTCCTGATCCGACGTCGGCCGCAGTCCTACATGTAACACTTCATCATCAAAGGGGCACTTGGAGGAAAAACGAGAAAAATCTGAGTTTGTTTGATGATAAGAACCGTACAAGCTGTCAGACATAGCCCTCTGGATCCCTGTCATAACACGAATTACTAAAACTAAATCAAATCCTCTCATATCGATCCTCTATTAGTGTGTTACATCTGCTGTATACACAGATTTCTTTCCCCCATGAAATTGTCAGAGGTTGTGTAAGCCAAGAGAGCAGGGAACGGCGAGCAAGCCAACGTGACTGAGAAACAACGGGAAAGATTTCCATTGGGGAAAGAAGAAATAAACGCACACGCAGCCTCCAGGCACGACCGGCGTTGTCAGATTAGAAGAGAAGAGGAAGAGAGAAAGCAGTTGATATGTGCTTTGGGACGTTTGAGAGTGAACAATAACAAGAGCGCAGAGAAAAAAAAAAACAAGCTTTCAGAGATAACCTCTTTAATTAACAACAGCGAGAGTGGCTCGGTGTGGATTTATTTTTTTTTGTCCGAGAGCTTTTGTGCTGCTCGGTGTAAAACAAAAGGAGCTGTCTGAAGGATAGTCTGTTTATTACAGTTCTGCGAAATGAAAAGAGGAATCTGTTATGTACTTGAACACACACATAGCCTCTTGCACATTTATATGGTCAGATATGGAGGTTCTTGTTTTCAGCAGAGAATATTTCTTACCCTCAGAACAATGTAAGTGCAGTAAGGCTACATTCTTGGGTTACCAGCCTGAGAGAGCAGATAGCATGAGTATTCAGCAATGTCTGGAAAAATGAGCTCCGGGAGGTAGGCCTCATTGTCCCTACTGACATGGCCATGGGCCAAAGAGAGGAGAGAGAGAATCTTTAGTCATGCACACACACATAGAGCCCATTACTGCATTTTCAGTGTGTGCTTGAATGCAAAAATTCTTATGAACCACAGACCAAAGCCGTGGTTAGCAATGGGTTGCGTCTTTGCTTCTGACCATATCCCATTGTTTAGGTCTTTAATTGCAAGTATTTTTTTTAGATAACTAATCAATGCAGCATGTTAAGTCAGTAGATCTAATGTGTGTGTGTGTGTATTATATGATTCCCAGTAGGCTGAGCTGGCTGGATGCATCTGCTGAGTAATGTTTTTATGTGGGACAGCCGTGGCTTGAGGTTAGGGAACCGGTCTTGTGACTGGAAGGTTGCTGGTTTAATCCCCCATATCGTCAAAACTGGATTTAAGTGCCCTTGAGCAAGGCACCTAACCCCCCCCCATGAATAAGGGCTTGCCTTCCCTCTCTGGGCAGGTGTGTTCACTGCCCCCTAGTGTGTGTTTTCACTGCTGTGCGTGTTTCACTGTACAAATAGGCTAAGCACTGTAGGTCAAATACTTCAATATTCACTTATGGTCTTAAAGGTCAAACATAGCGAGAGTTCATGATTACATAATTAAAACTCATGAGATGACAAATGAAATACTACCATACACAGGCAGAGATACAGTTCCTGAATTGCAACTGCAACATCAGTCAGAAGTCTCAAGGTACGGTGGGATAAAACAGATTTTTATTTACAGGTACAGGTTTATATACAGGTGCAACTAAGGATTGTGGAGTGAGAGAGAGATTCAGACAGGAGTACATCTGCACAACATCTGTAATAAAGCATATGGAGTTCAGTGCAAATATCCCAAGACCTGTCGATATTAACATGTTTATTAAGGCATATTGTGAAGAAGGTGACCGAACACTGGTTTCCTAGTTCTTTTTGCTAAAGACTATAACACAGGTGATGTAGTATATTGTTAGCACTGCGTAATATTATGTAACCATGATGGACTGTTTTGGCCTTTTCGGTTTATATATGATACTTGGCAAATGCAACACAAGAAATTCATATAAATAAACAAAGAGAAGTATCAAAATAAGAAAAATGAACTGAAAAGTATTCTATAAATAAAATCAATCTTAGCCTTATCTGTCCCTCACTTTTAAAATTATGCTATTGTAGGTACTCTCGTCCTATTTTATAAGGAAATTGCCTGGAAAGTTGGTTCAAGCATGTCCGGGAACTTTTCCTCTGCGGACTTTGGCAATCGCTTCTGTCTCAGCAGGCTGAGGACTTTCTGAATTATGTTATTCTCCAACAAAATGTGGTCAATTACTTAATGAGCTTCTTTCTTAATGGAAGAAAAATGCACAATGCAATAATGTAATAGTAGTGAAACAGTAGCTGAGGAAAACACAGGTCTATTTTTGTTTTTGGAAAAGATTTGGAAGGAAAACATGACCAAGAATGAACAGCATGGACATTATTGTATAGTTCATTGATTATTTCTTTTTTACAGGTTAGCACAGTAATAATATTATACCTTCTCTGCACAGGCTCAGTGTAAGGTGTGTTTTTTTCTTCCTTTGGAGATGGAGAACTCTCGGTTTTTCCTCACTGAGAGTTTATAAAAAATATGAAATGCAGTAGGTAATAAGGGAATGATTTGCTTTCTGCTCTAAAGAATATGTTTATTTTATATGGACCCTTGTAGTCTTTTGCCTTGAGTTGCAGTTCTTGTCAAAAATCTAACAGTAACCACAGCACGGTCATCTATCCTCACTGAGAACAGACCGGGGAAGATGTCTCCCATTAAAACCTGACAATGTCAGCCATGAAAATAGTTCCACTTCATATCACAGCAATCATCCGCAGTAAATTCCATGGAAACCTCTTTAACCTTGTTATTTCATGAGTTCCACTGACTTTTATTCATATTTCCTGGCAAAGGCGTGTAGCTTTGACCTCAAGAAGAAAATAACAATAAACGGGGAAGCCTCCAGGCGACCAAGTGAGAAGTTTGTGGATGGGGAGGTGGTGTACAATGGCAGTGAGAGCCACTTAAATTCCAAATATTTTCTGTAAGAAAAAAAAAAAAAGCTTGCAGTTAATCAAGGATTTATGAAACAAAACAGTGAATGCTAGACAAGGAAAAGCGCCTCGGTTCTGTGAAACGCTGTTGGGGTTTTAGAGATTGCATCCAATGGAAATGATTTGCTTTGGATGTGAATTTGTTTTCATTAGACATTTGTTCAGGCACCAGGCAAAATATTTGTTTTCATTAGGGATCTGATCTTCCTACAAATAAAGGCCAAAAGTAAACGGTTCAGAATCATGGACCATGTTCAACACAATACTTTGTGCATTCTTGCGTTCACTTCCAATTGATTTCTCACTGTCTTTGTACACAGAGCTACAAAACAAACGTACAAACACTTCAGCCACTGTCGCCAGTAGTTCTTCATTAAAGCTTAGCAGAGAACAGAAAATGATATGATCTGGCAGAGGCTGAGGAAAGTAGTGGAATATTGGAGCTATGAATGGAACATGGTGCTGTCCATTGCTGGCTTGAATGAGTTTGTCCTGCAACGTGACTGACTCGGTCGGGCCGAGGAGAGTTAATTAGTTCATGCTTGAAAATGCATAACACACTGCCTAAGACACACAGTAAACCAGACCGTAGTTGTACTGCTTGTCCCAAACCACACAAAATATATGTCTATATCATTACCACACCACCACACAATAGGGTCATGACATGACATGGTAATCAGTATGACAGTATGCAATATGGGATGTGGTCCAAAAAAATTCAGAAGTGTTAGAAGAAGAGGAAAACTTTGTGTGCATCACTGTGACTGTTACAGTTGCTGAGTAACAAAATCTCTCTACAAGGGCTCTTCCTGAACTAAAGTTTCTGGTGGGGGTTTGTAATAAACGCAAACTGAGAAGGTCAGCCCGGACTTCTATATTCCTAGGCATAGATGCCAGCTTCTCTTGTGGGTTCCCCAGATGTTTCCAAGCCAACTCTTTCATTATCTAAGCCGCTTATCCTACTACTGAGTCATAGTCTGTACCAGAGCTCACTGAGTGGAAAGCAAGGTAAAAACTTGCCAGTCCATTTCAGGGTAGACAAATTCACACAAAATCACACCTAGAGGGTAAATTAGTACCTCCAATTCACCGTCATGTATTTGGACTGCGGGAGGACACCGGAGTAAACCTACACAGACTTGAAGACAACATACAAACTGTACACAGAAAGGACCCCAGTCAGCAAATTGAACCCAGGTCCATCTTGCTGTAAGGTGACAGCACCATCCCCTGCTCTGTCCATCCCAAGCCAATTGTGAGGCATGTCCTAGGTCTTCCCCATGGCCCCCATTCAATCAGGCATGACTGATACAACTCTAATAGGTACCAACCGTGCCTCAACCTGCTTCAACTGATTCCTCATGATCAGGAGAAGCAACAGCTCTACTCCAACACTCGCCCTGACTTTCAAGCCTCTTTCACTACCCAGTAAGCCTAGCAACCCCATAGAAGCACAACCTTTCTACTTGACGCATAAACACACAGCAGTCAGAGTTTTCCTCTCTGAGTTTTGAAACCTCTTGAAAGCAACCATCTCCTTCACCAGGAAAGACTCCAGCTGTGAGGCCTTCAGCTGTGGACTGTTGAGTATTCCCACTCCTGTGGGAACTCCGGAGTAGGAAAGAAAGAGACCACCCCTGATTGAGGAGTTTGGTACCAGAACCCATACTGTGTGTGGATTTAAGGACAGCTATATCTACACCCTTCCAGCTAATTCAGGTTCCTTCTCTACCAGTGAAGCAACATTCCACGTTACCACAAAGGTCCTTTGAGTTAAGTGAGTTGGTCCGACTAAACCTGATTACTCACAGCAGCTCAGAAACGGAGTTAAATAGTTTTAAAGTACCACTGAATGATTTTTAAATGGATAATGTCTCTTTGATGGATGATTCCAATGAGCTAGATTAGGATCGGTGTAACATTTGTTAACACAATTTACACTTTCCATTTAAACTAAAACCACCAGGAGTAAAATACAGACAATTAACATTCAGTAAGTCCGGTTATGGATGAGTTTGGTTTGTAATGTCACAAAAAAGAAAATAATAGTATTATGTAGTATTCGGGATATACTACTCGGCATATACTGCAAGTTTCTACAAGGAACTTTCAGACCTTGTAGTGACTTGCAGTCATCACGTCTCTGAGCCGAGTGTTTTGTTGCTTAACAAAATAACAGTAAACTCTTCAGCTCATATAGATGACTCTGCTAAAAATGCATGTGTTTTGGGGAACACAATCCACCATAATCTGTCTTCTTATTTTACTACTATGAATGGCTACTGGAGACCCAGCATTTAACATTATTCAGTTCTGTGTGCTGTTCACCAAATAAGAGGAAGTTAGCAACAAGTTATATACAAAACAGCCATTTTAACGTGGTTGGTGTTTTTATGCTTTTTCGTATCCTGTACAGGCAAAAAAACTACACAATCAGCAGGACAGATCCACCCACTACTGGTGAAAAACAGCATGGGAAAGCATAACAATCCATATGATGTCAAAATCCCGGGATCATAAAACTACAATGTAGTGGTGGATGAATAAAATGTTTGTCTTGGAAGGATTGTAACGTGTGTCAGGAGAGGAATCAAAGAATTTCAGAAGTTATGGATTATGTGTTTTTTAAATGTTCTTGTTGAGACCTGATACTGAGTGGCCTTACCTGATTTTTTTTATTTGGGCAGGTTGGCTAATGTGACTGTTCTGGTAAATAGAGGAGATTACAGGATCAGCTGTGAATGATGTGTCGCTTTTAGATGAATGAGACTTTAGAGAGGCTTCTTGTCGTTCCCACCCACTAGCCCTCTTCCACAGAGACTGACCATTCCTCTGCGAACTCCACGCCTGTGGCCCTAAACTCGGAGCACATGTTTTGCGAGCCTGGCAAAGGCCCAGACCAGAGCTTTATTCTGCCCCTGGCAGCACACAGATTAGGCCTGTAATTACAGGCCTGGGTTTGGACTGAGCTTTGTTTGAGAAAATGGAGAGAGGTGGTGGTGGTGGGGGGGAGTGATGTCATCTCTGGTTTGGAACGGCACTGTTCATGATCATAGCACCGGTGTTGGCCGACTATGGTGAGGGCAGCACAGAGGAGCAGCGGTGAATAATACGTTTCAGACACAACTCTTAGTGAAGGTTAATAAGGTACGACCTGTATGAGTGAATGGATGTCAATGATCAGGCAGGCAATCATATCGGCAGTCAGAATACACATGTACTGAATGTACCTGACAGACTGTCAAGCTAATGAACTCTGATTCAACGCGGATAGCGTAAATCGCAGATCTAAGAAAGCTTTTTTTTCCCCCTCAAGGCTGCTGACTGAAGTGTCAAAAACTCATCCACGCCAGATCCAGATTGAAAGTCCAGAAAAAGGCTAAAAAATTTTTACAGCCTGTTGCTTTCAGTGTTTTATGAGGCATTGTTAAAAAATGTGGGCACCCAGAGAATTTATACAGCAAACCCACTTTATTTGTTATCCTTTCTTTCAACAATATTTGGACGAATCAGGCCCCAATTCGGAGCACTGTTAAAACAACAGAGATTAAGTGCACTTGAGTAATCTCTTCACATCTTGGGGGGTAAGGGGTGGTGGGGAGAAGCACTCTTCCCGTGTAAACGTGGAGCTGCGAGTTAAGGGGGGGGGGCAGTTGGCGGAAAAAAAGGTCGGTGAATGTAACGTGAGCTGTGGTTAGGGAATTAGTGCGGGGGAGCGTTCACGGCCCTGTTTTCCAATCTCTCCATCGGTTATAATGCACAGACCTGATCTGCTGAACAACGTCAATGGATAGTGACAGAGTGAGGAAATGAACAATAGGCCGGTACACAGAGGCAAGGTAAAGAGAGGTAAACGTGTCCTAGCGTTCGATATGTTTGAGGTGTTTTCTTTAACCCCACCACACACACACACACACACACACATTCTCATGCGTTACTTCTTTTCTCCATTACATCTTTCTTTATCTTACTTTTTCATATCTATCTGTTCTCGTCATTTTTATCAGTCTATTTTGTATCTCTGTAGTAAAAGCAGGAAAGAATGAGTGGGTGGAAGAGCAGAAGAATGGAACTCGAGCCCCTTACAGAGTGTGTAGTTGAGGAAATAATGCTGACCTTATAAGGGTTCAGAGACCTTCTGGTCCGTGACTCTTTAACTTCATCTCAACAATCCTCCCATCAACTCCTTATTTCCTTATTTTCCCTTTGGTTCCTGTGTCCTGAATCCTTTGTCCTTTTCAAGTCGAGCTGCTTATGTCAGTGTGGGTAGTGTCTCAGTAATATGGTGTCCAGACACTACTTGAGAGCCTGTTTGTTTTTCCTTGGTCAGTAAAGCTCTCCGCCAACTCCGACCTTCATTCAGCTGCAAGTATAAGCAATTACATGAAACTTGTCACGAATTCCCCTCTCTCAGCGTGCATTAAGGTTCTGAAAATGATGAATGTCACATGTTTGTTTACCACATTCTGGTTCTAGTCTTGTCTTTGTCCCCATCTTGGTCCTGTCCAATTGTGTGCGTCTGTTTTGTGTTAGTTCTTGATTAGTTTTTCCTGTCTATCGTTTGATTGCATTGTGCATCGATGAACAGTTTTCCTAGTGTCTCAGTTTTGTTTGTAGTCCAGTTGTGTGCTATCACTGCTGATTATAGATGTACCCTGTCTGTCTTTGTCTTGATCTCCATGCTGGATTCTGGCTACAGTTCTTGGATTTCCCAATAATATTCACACTGATTTTACACACTTGCATGCAGGCTCCCACTTCTACAAAAGCATTAGTGCACATGCTACACAAATATAATATAACCGGTATAACAACTGGTACAGTCTAATACTTGGTAGGTCCCCCACCATGCATGAATTCTATGAAATATTCTGTAGGCAATGAACACCATACTTCTGGAAATCCTACTACTGTAGGATTTCTGTGTTCCACAGCACATTGCAAGGCATCCCAGAGTTGTTCAATAACGTTAAGATCTGATGACTATGGTAGAAATGGCAAAACCCCAAGCTCGGATGTGTGTCCCTCCATAACTTGGCATGTCTAGATGTGTGTGGTGGTGCGTTGACCTGATGGAAGAGGCTAAACCCATCAGAATGAATACAGGACATGAACGGATGTCAGAAAGGACGCATACATAGTGTTCACCTGTCCGAGACATTTGTAGACATGTGCCAGCTAATCAAACAGTCTGTTTTAACAGTCTGTACCAGTTTCTGGTATTTTAGTGGATATCTGTGTGTGCATGCCTTTATGCAATATACGCTCTAAAATCATGACTGAAATGTGGCTCTTGAGGGATGTTTATCCCAAAAAATGTGATGCAATCTCGGATGTTTTCACTTTCTAAAACTGATTGCATCAAACGCTTCCTTTTCAGAAAGTATCTCAGTCTGCTGAAGTGCGAGAACCAAAGCAGGAATCCAGTGTTAAAATTCATTAAGTGGAAACAGAGACAGAAAAGAAACAGGCAAATGAAAACAATGGAAAATGCAGAGGGTCTATCAGAGCTTTGGCAGAGCCGACTGGGTCAACCTCACTCTTTCCATGTTATGGTTTCATGGCCAAGGAACCACGTCCGGTCCTCGCTCTCTATCTCTTTTCCTAGCGTACTTTCTCTTTCTTTCGGGCTCTCAGCCCTCTTCTCTCTCTCCCTCTCTCCAGTCGTGCCTCTCTTGTATTTCAGAGGAAAAAGTAACCCGCAGGGAGGTGATGAGATAAAAAAAAAACTGCAAATACTGGAGAATGGAGTGAATGATTTCCTGTCTTTTTAAGACCACAAAACCAAAATGTTCAGAATGTTCTGGGATGACTGGATGCCATCTGCCTTTGGTTTTTGATGCATGAGCTCACCGTTCAGGAAAGGGAAGATCATTACCACAACACAGCCACCGTGAGTCAAATGTCAGCCAACCTCTCTAATGCCAAAGCAGAGCCAAAAGGAAAGCGGCAGAAGGATTGTAGAGAGGAGGGAGAAGACGAGTTGGTTGCGAAGTGAGGAAATCCTCCTTGGAAATGGAAACCCAGGTTATCTGGTGATCGGGACTTACAAAGGAATAGTGGTCTTTTATTACAAAAGACTGAAGAGCGAAGAGGCTCGTCCAGTGTGCGTTCTTCTGCTCCACTGGGGGTTTGGGTACAGGGAGATCTATTGTTTTAAGCCAGCAGCCCACCTGCTCGCTACAATACAGACACTGTATTTATGCAGTACAACAATTTCTTTCTGTCTCTCTGCCCGGTGCTTAGCTGACTCACCCGGCTGTTGTTTGTGACACCAGCTGTCTCTGACCTCTCGACCTTTCACCCTTCACCTCGCTATCTGCTCGATGACACACAAACACCACGGAGATGACGCCCTGAAAGCATTATTTTTAAAACACATGTCCGTCTGCCTCATGCACACAAAACACCAAGAGTGTTTGCACCATTTATATGGATTCAGTTTAGTTACTATCCTATATGTGCCTTTTATTAAGTCTTACAACTTATCTTATCCAGAGCGACTTACAAAAGTGCTTAGTCGTTAACTTGGAATATCAAAAACTATGGCAGATAGACAGAATTTAAAGCACTTGAAGCTAGGATACAGTCAAAAAATGAGCCCTACAGTACCCAATATAAAACTTACAAAAAGGCTGAAAGGACCTAGACTATGCACAACCTGTGGAGAGAACAAGACAGTAAATGCAATAAACAAATATAATACTCAGTGCTGATAATAAGTGCTGTCAAAAGAGGTGGGTCTTCACTCGGTTCTCGTCATAAAAACCCAAGGATGACTGCTGAATTTTGTTAATATCAAATATGTCAAATATGTTATTATGTAATGGGACTATTAAAGTGCTTTAAAGGTTGGTCTATCCACCTTTCAAAATGAAAAACATTTTATATCATTTTACACAGATATTTAACTTTAGTGTATAAATACTTTCGATTAAAAAAATACTATTTAAAAAAATCTATAGATTTAAGTAACAATTCAGCACAGGAGAATGTGGCTAGATTGTTATCTGTGGTTGATAACAGAAGAGAGCAAACAGGAAAGATGCCTATGTTGCAGATACAAAGAATAGAAATTAGGTTAGAAAACATCATAGACGTCTTTTGAAGAAGAAGTTGCAAGAGCTGTAGAGGAGAACTGTTCATGTTAATGGGCTAAAAGTCAAATGTCGTAGTGCGGGCAAAAAGTTGTACTAAAATGCATCGCAAATCTCTAACGTCTTGAGTAACCTTAGGGACGTGTGTCCTTTACTTAGGCCGTGTGTGTGATTCATTTAGTGCTCAGGACAGAGGTGTTCTCATTAACTATCAATTTGCTATGATAGACACCCAAACACTATCATCAATCAATACTGATTTTAAATGGAAAGAGGATAACAGATGATGGCCTTTTTGCACACACACACACACACACACACACACAGATCCTTTCTTCACCCCTCCCACACACACACACACGCACACACGCCTTGCCACGCGAAAAGCTTTTTGTGTGTGTCAGGGGGTGGGGCAGTGCAAGTCCATAACGCCAAGCTCAAACGCAAAGGCAGTTAAGTGTGTGTGTGTGTGTGTGTGTGTGTGTGTGTGTGTGTGTGTGTGTGTGTGCTGCACAAAGAGGCTGGGGAGTCTTTTGTAATGTATATCAACTTGTGCCACGCAATCACCTGACATTGTTCTCCAAGGCCCGCCAGCCACCCTTCCCTCTTTTCTCCCTCCTGCCCCGGCTTCCTCGTAGCAGGTTGTCTGCATTGTCTGAAAGCAAGCAGGCAGCGCAGGCCGGGTGTCTGTTGGAGAAGGGGAGGAGGGTGAGGAAAGAGAAAGGAGGGGTGGACAAGGGGGGCACAGGGGGGACAGGGGAACAACGCCGACCTCAGTGAACAGCAGTGACCTAAGCAGATGGCGGGGCAGGCTCTCCACTCAGCCAGAATTAATAACGTGTGCCATGTCACATTGTCTGAGACGGGCCTGACGAATATAAAAAGAAGTGGGAGGGGGGTTAAAAATGCTATGCTATGCTTTCTCTCTCTCTCTCTCTTTATCCACTCCCCCATGCTGATTTTTCTCTCTCTTGTCTGTCTGAGCAGCCTTGCTCTTGGTCTTGGTCTTGGTCTTGAATAAAGCCAGGATTATAGGTTGTGTGTAATCTCTTTGGTCTGTCATACTTTTCTCCAAGTAAAGCCCCATTCAGACGAGAAGACCTTCTGAACACGAATGCAGGGATGCACATTTCCTCACATTTTTCAGACAGTTCACATTCTTGGCCTTTCCCCTTTCTCCCACTGCTGGGGGTGTGATGTGTCGAGTGGTCAGGAGACATTTCCGGGGCCTCCTTAGGATCAGTCAAGCTGCTGCCAAAAAGCTGGAAGAGCAGGTCAGAGCCTGAGGCCTCCTCATAATCACCCGCACTCTTCCTGTCCAAAAAGTAAGGTCAGGATCTCGGCGTTGTCAGAATAGTCCATGTATGAGCGTGGCTGTGTACCAGAGAATGACGAGGCAGACGTGTCTCTGCAGTGCAGCAAGCGAACAGGATGCGTGTGTGGAAATGTTAGGAAAAATGATCAGGGTCATGGTTTTAACAAGCTCAAAGTTCTGGTATGTGTGAAGAAATTGTGCCACATTTTCAGGATTTGCAACCGGAAATTACCAGCATATTGTCACTGCATAAAACATTTTCCCCTATAGGTCTGTGTATAATAAAAGATTTTTGAGAAACAAAGCAATAAAACTGTATTAAGGTGTGAAACACAGCTGTCGATTACAAATTGTAGTTTGGTGGTTTGTTCTTTAATTTGAGTTTCAATTACAGTGCTGTGTGAATGCCTTCACAAACCGTTTCAAAGTGGCCCTTTCCATTGATGGAAAAGTCAGCCGGTTTTATGACGGAGAATAAAAAAAAATCGGATGGTGCATATTTTTAATGACGGCTCATAAAACTTCAGTCCCATCCCCTTTCGCAGACTCTGTGATTATGCTGTCAGGGTGCTGTTAAAGCCAGCCGTGTGCTGCACAGCATGGTGCGACACTTAAATGGGCCTCGCATCAAATTCCCCACACACTCGAGCGCAGACTAAATGGCAGGGAGTGGAGTGTGGCGCAATGCTCAAATACATCGCGCTGAAATCTTACAGCAGGGTGAAATGATAGTCGTAAATACCGACACAAATGTAGAACAAGATAGTGGACTCTTCTTTCACTGATCCTCCTCCGTTTCCACCCCGTGGCATTTAAAACATTTCAAGCCAGCAGAAATGACTAGCAAAACAACATGCTGTCAGCTTCTTATGTCTGGAACACAGGGTTAGGTTACTCAGTATGATCACCAACCAAGCAGATCTGTAAGGAATAAAACACGGCAGGACATGCGGTTAAAGAAAAATAATCCATGAGGTGGTGTGAGGTGGATTATTTTCAGAATTAGATTTATTTTTGGCCAAGAATGTTCACATACACAAGAAATTTGGTTTCGGTTGTTGGTTTCTCTCCACATGTAGTAAATATGTAGAGTACATATAATTTAAAGAGAATGTACAAACAATACAACAACATAAAGGCAGTATACATAAGGGGCAAGAGGTATAACATACTACATGTTATCTGTGCAGTGTTTTATTCCTCTTATACTACACTGAATTGGTTATAACTACAATTGGTATCTTATGAACAAGACATTGTGTTATATATTTATTTTAGTTTATTTTATAGCTAGATGTAATATTATAGAGCATGGAAGAGGCAAAAAGTTGTTAAATTTATTTGTATATATTTTATTTACTTATTTATTTATTTATTTATTTATTTTTAAAACATTTTCAGTACACTGTGAAAAAATGTCCAGACAACTTAAAAAAAACTTGTAAATTTATTGCTAGTAAATGGAACTTTCAGGTATAAATCATATAAAACATAAATAAATAAATAATTTTGCTCAATAGAGGATTACACAACATAGCAATGTTAGATTGCAGAAGAAATGATGAGCTAACTTAAAAATCTGTGTCAAGATTGTGGATGAAATGTTTGAAGCTCAATAGATAAACTTATTTTGTTATCAAGAAAATAATAAAGGGTAATCATTAACGAAGTATGTATTAAACACAATGGTATTATTGTACTAAAAACAAATACCAAACCATTTCCAAATATAATTTTACCTGCCACACTTTTCTTAGTGTGTTTTTTACTTACGGAGCAAATATTTTCCATAACTAACTACTCATATTAAAAGTTTTTTAGCTGTGTTCCTTCAGTGATTGCCTACAGGTCACGTTGTCCAGAGGAAACACAAATCCCTGCAGAACACCGGGAGATATGGTAGCACTGGGGAAAACTTAAAATGTTAGCGCTCTGGATGATTAATATATAAGCACTAATCAATATTATGTAAGGTCAACAAAACCATATGTGTTTGTAAAATGTTCAGTCTGAATTTGTTGACGTTATCTGGTATAATATGTGAACTCCACATACTAACGTTTCTCAGTTCTATTAACAATCTTACATTGGTTTAGATAACTTCATTAATCATAAGTCATTTTTTTTTTTAGTTTCCATGTTCTATTATTAGCGACTTGCATTTTGAGCGATTTGTGAAATGGACATGAAGTCGATGCAGTATGGCAGTGTCTCCATCAGTTCTAGACTTTATGCTCACTCTGTAGTCACTATAAAAAGCTGGTTTTTCACCAGACACCATTTACTCTCTTTTAGTTTATAGACTTAATAATTCAGAAAAATAATAAGCTTAATAAGCCAAAATAAAGTTTATGAGACAAGCTGAACCCCTACTAACTGTTCCTGACACCTGAGAGTCATTCTATTTATCTATTCAATAAACATCATCTTTCTGATTATACATTATTATTATTATTATTATTATTATTATTATTATTATTATTATGTTATTATGTTTACTTTGTAAAATAATAGTGTTCTTTTAATCAGATAATTTCAAGCCTTAGATCATGTGCAGTATATGCCACAGAAACAATAACACTTTCGACTGAGAACATGAATATAAGCATGTGATGGGAGTTAACGCCAGTACTATTGTCAGTGGCATGCTGTTATAGAAGGTTAATCAACACCCCCTGACTGATCAGAGCTGAGAATTGTGACAGTGCTGCAGTATTATTATAGTAATAATAATGATGATGATGATGATGATAATAATAATAATAAATATCTCCTTGCTCTGTGAAGAGTTGCACATTCTGGGAAACAGTTTGGCAGTGTGCTGCTTCACTGTTCATTGCCTTTGTATTTTTCAAGTAGCAGCTTTCCCTCAAACATGTCCATACAAAGACATGAATGCGAGCTGCACTGACCACAATCCTGCTTGAGGTCTTGAAATCTGAATGCTGATGTTCCGACCGCATCCCAATGACAAACAAAATTAGGTTAAGTTTCAAGAAATAAGCCTCTGTGATTCGAGGCATTGGGGTGCCCTGAGATTACTAAATGCAAATGCATCAGTAAGATGATGTTGCAGAAGATGAGTCTGGTCATACAAGCTGCCACTTGTAATTTGGTTTAGCTCCTCTGCACTGATTTAGGCCAAGAATCTACGCTTGCTAGAAACATTAGAACTAAAAAGAAAAAAACATGCATTGACCAAAGAATGCTGTGGTTTTTGTGTGTGTGTGTGTGTGTGTGTGTGTGTGTGTGTGTGTGTCTTTATATAGAATGATGCCATTTGCCATTAATGTGCACTGACCACTGACCACTTTCAGATGTAGTTTGGGAATGTGTTAAAGTACACAGGAGGCTTTCAAAAGAACAGAAAGAAAAGAAAATATAAAAAGTCTAAGTTGGACAGAAAAGTGTAGTAGGTTAACTCCACTTTGTAATTCAGATCTCTATGTTGAGCCACAAAATATTCTAGATTTTTTCTCTTCAGACAATTAACATTACTAGGACATGAGCTCAGAGCAAGCGAACATGCTGAATCGTGTAAGGAGAGACTTGTAAGACAAATATGTTACCTCTTGTACTTTCGTGTTTATTAAGCAACAAATGACACTTGACACAGTGTCCTTTAAAACAGGAACTAGGCTGTGTGTGTGTGTGTGTGTGTGTGTGTGTGTGTGTGTTTTAATAGTTAGACTCAACAGCGACAAGAAGTTTTTTCAGCAGTACTTTATATCAGAAGTCTGTTTTCTGTATATGATATTACCCTTTATGACTGTGTTGGCATTATACATACAGTGCCACATGACAAATACACTAATAAGCCAGTGAAGCCATGGGCTTGTGGTTAAGATACCAGCCTTGTGATTGGAAGGCCCCGGTTTAATCCCTGGAACCGACCTGAAATACGAATAAAGTGCCCTTGAGCTAGTCACCAAACCCTCAACAGCTTAAAAGCCACAGTGAATAGGGGTTCCCACTACTCCAGGCAAGTTTGTATCTTCACTAAAGTGTGTGTTTCACTGCATTGATCGGTTAAATGTGGAGGTCAAATCCGTCTACATTTACAGCATTTGGCTGACGCTCTTATCCCGAGCGACTTACAAGGTTATTGGTATTACAGGTAGGCCAACGTAGTGTTATGAGTCTTGCCCAAGAACCCTTATTGGTGTAGCACAGACTGGTTGCCCAGACCAGGTCTCTCACATGGGAGCCAACGATGTTACCGCTGTACCACACCAACCATGTCTATGTAAAGCATAGTGGTCAATGAGTGGTTTCGCTTTTATAATATACAGCACGTTGCACATTGCACAGAAAAAAAAACACCCTTGGCCTCACTGTTTTCATTGCTGTACCAACCAACTGCATTAACTCGACTGTAATACTGTAAAAGCTGAAAACAAATTTCCCTCCTGCCTTAATCATCACAAATGACATCTTGTTTAATACCACACCAGAAAATCTAGCTACAAAGTAAAGCAAACTCGTCACTCTGACCTCTCCATTAAATCACACATTAGACAGCTTATTTAGACAGCTTTATTTCTCCAAAAAAAAAAAAAATACACATAGCATTACTTAGCCTTAACATGTCGAGCTGCTGGGATGTTGACTCATGCTTCTGTGCTGTGCCTAAGGCTACCATAACACACTTTTTTTTATTAAGAAAGAAAATCAATCACTTTACAGCAGCTCATGGAAAATTCTGCAACAAGAACCAGAAACAGCATGCTATCAATATCAGATTTGGCACCGCTGCAAGTCTTGTAATTTAAAACTGATTTAAATTCAACTGTATACCTGCCAACAGGAGAGAGAACAGATAGCAATATGTATATCATATAATAGTCACCTGATCAGGCTTCAGGTGCAAAATCCTATACAGCTGGCTTTATCTGGTCCAGAAAACCAATCAAATATTCTTTTTCTACGTGTTGCTTATAGTGTATGTTTTGTGATTTATTTATTTTTAACATGGGAAACACGTTCAGGCCTGACGAGGTGCTGTGATCTGTAACCACTCTTAGTTTGCTAATTGCTTATTAGTTTTATATTTACCCAGCTACAATCTTTGGTTCCTAAAACATTCTGGTAACCTTTTTGTTGGTTACAGAAATGTTCTTTAAACGTTTATTTAGCTTTCCTGTGGTTTGCCTGGAAGTTTTTTTTGTGTGTGTTAGTTTTTCTTTTTGTTACATAGTGCCCCTGATTTGAATGTTCTTAATCTAAAAGAATGAACATGATCAGGCAATAATCGGTTTAATGTACAACTTTCAATATGGCAACCCTTGGAGAATGTTTCCATTTGGTTGTATTAGTACTCCCTTAACCAAAAGAAACCTTTAGATAGCCTTATGACATTCTACTTACCAATGTTAGAGGAACAGTCTGTGTTTGCTGCATGGGCGTCGCCACCATTGAACGTGAGTGGGACGAGACCCACCCACATTTCATAATTGTTCGTTTGGACCCCCCCACGTTCAATATGAAATATTATTAGTTCACTCAGCGCTTTTTCTGTTGCTTCGCGAAAGAATCCATTCAACTTCATCGATAGGAGAAAACACATAATATTGAAGTCCACTCCGGGTGAAGTGAATCTTCAGTACAGAGACAGTAAAGGTGCAGGCTAGAGGTCTGCACTGGGATTGGTTCCCGCTGGGTCGCACGGGACCCGACGCAAATCTGGCGGGAACGGGCGGTTTGTACTTATCTATGGGCGGCTAAAACAAACACTGCAGGATTATAGACTATAGCCTAAAGGTAATTCCAAATAAATAAAATACAGAGAA
>JAOVVF010000042.1:10197299-10211944 GCA_028565595.1 Duopalatinus emarginatus | reverse complement strand
GCTGCTGCTGCTGCTGCTGCTCCTATCACAGTGAGTGGAGGTCTAACCGCACTGTCGAGTGACTGAGTGCAAGTGAGGACATTAAACCCGAGATCCAGAGACTCAGAGCTGTGGAGTGTGTGTGAAAAACTCATTTAGGGTTTATTCTGACGCAGTTTTAGAGCGCGTGAATAAATTGTACTGAAACAGGACACTTAAAAAAGCTGGACAATGTTTATGAATTATGTTTTGAATGAGATGAGACACAACTTTATATGATCTGGTCCATTATCTGGTCCTTCTCTTGTCCATCATCTGGTCCTTCTCTGGTCCTTCTCTGGTCCTTCACTGGTCCATCATCTGGTCCATCATCTGGTCCTTCTCTAGTCCTTCTCTGGTCCTTCTCTGGTCCTTCTCTGGTCCATCATCTGGTCCTTCTCTTGTCCATCATCTAGTCCTTCTCTGGTCCTTCTCTGGTCCATCATCTGGTCCTTCTCTAGTCCTTCTCTGGTCCATCATCTGGTCCTTCTCTAGTCCTTCTCTGGTCCTTCTCTGGTCCTTCTCTGGTCCTTCTCTGGTCCTTCTCTGGTCCTTCTCTTGTCCTTCGCTGGTCCTTCGCTGGTCCTTCGCTGGTCCTTCTCTGGTCCTTCTCTGGTCCATCATCTGGTCCATCATCTGGTCCATCATCTGGTCCTTCTCTGGTCCTTCTCTGGTCCATCATCTGGTCCTTCTCTAGTCCTTCTCTGGTCCTTCTCTGGTCCTTCTCTTGTCCATCATCTAGTCCTTCGCTGGTCCTTCGCTGGTCCTTCGCTGGTCCTTCGCTGGTCCATCATCTGGTCCATCTCTGGTCCATCTCTGGTCCATCTCTGGTCCTTCTCTGGTCCTTCTCTGGTCCATCATCTGGTCCTTCGCTGGTCGCTCTCTAGTCCATCTCTCATTGCTTTCTAAACACTGTCTCTTCTCTTTCTAGTTGCTCTGTAAACACTATCTCGTCCCTCTCTTGTCGCTTTCTAGTCCATTTTTAGTCCATCTGTAGTCGCTCTCCGGTTGATCTCGTCCATGTCTAGTCCCAGTTATAACATACATATAGTTACACATTTTATTCCTTCTTCCTCACATAACCCGTCTATAGAAATTCAGTTTTATGCCATAGACAGTCCTGTAAATACGACTTACTCATTCCGATCTGTAACATCAGCAGTGAAGAGTATACATGAATGTATACACATTTATGGTGTCATTTTATAAATATTGTTTTTTGTAGCTGAATGTTATTTGAAAGACTTTTAAAATGTCAGGACCTAAAATATGACCTACAGGACAGTACGTTAATCTGAAATGTTATACAGTGTTTATTAACATTTAGCATTTGTATTAATCTGATAGAATACAAGAATTATTGTAATGTCCGATGAATACGTCATACACAGTAAGTTGTCTCAAATCTCTTTAGGTTTGCTGTTTGTTTGTGTGTGTGTGTGTGTGTGTTTGTGTACATATTCTGTTTTGCTTTTAGACCTGGCTTACTTGTAATATAGAGATTTTCTGATGTGTGCAAATCAGTAGACAAAGAGTTTCTTCCAAAAAATGCATTTCCATACTCGTCATGTGCCTTTTTTTAGTTGATTGTAATTTTAGCACTATTTTGGATATTTTCGGGCGTCCTGTAAGACTGTGTAGCTTTGAGTTATTTGTGGAAGGGTGACGACTGCATCACATCGCATCACATTTAATGCATCAAAACTAAAGTCTCATTTTTCTTTTTTGCACAACGTTCTTTTAAATAAGCTCTTTGCTCCCCTTTTATAATCCTTTAGGCAGCTCAGTAGGTGACCGTGTGTGTGTGTGTGTGTGTGTGTGTGTGTGTGTGTGTGTGTGTGTGTGTGTGTGTGTGTGTGTGGAAGCAGCGTAGAGGGGGCTGGTTGTATGGGGGCTTTCCAGCAGACCTGAACTGCCTCTGTTTGCTCAGACAAGCCAGCAACTGGCAGAACGGCCACCTGTCTGTCTGATTTTATCCACAGAGGCCCGTCTCTGAACAGGAGAAAAGACGCGGGGTCATATACTGATTTTTGGGGGTGGGGTAAAGGCATAAATGTAATTAAAGGGCCATAAGGAGGCTTTATTAGCATGAGACAGGATATTGATGTGTAAACGGCCGGAGAAGTGAGTGTTCGGCTGCCCCTTTAGCTTTTTGTCTTTTTTTTTAATGAAGGGTCAGTTCTTCCACCTGTTCCCCTGGTTGCGAAAGCTCCAGGGAGAAGAAGTGTGCCACAATAGTGACTGTTTTTTTTTTTTTTTGTGTGTGTGTGTGTGTGTGTGTGTGTGTGTTAGAAAGGGGCTGGGTGAGTTGTGGGGACAGCTTGTCTAATAGCTAGAGGATAAGGCTGAATGATATTGAAATATTATTTATAGGCTGTAGCACAAGACGCTATATTAAAATCTTGATGCATACAATCACACCAGCTTGATGATTCTAGTAGCCTGATTAGCCATAACATTAAAACCGCCTGCCTCAACACACCTTACCCATCAAGGCATGGAGCTCTGAAGGTTTTCTGTGGCACAAAACTGTAAGTAACAGATCCTTCTGTGAATATTGTGTTGGATTGGACCAAGCAGCCTTCATCCCCCACACACATTAGTGACCCATGGGGCCCCAGGACCCTTTTGCTGGTTCACCAGTTGCCAACACATCAACTTTGAGAACTGACTATTTACTTGCGGTCTAATATGTCTCACATGTTGAGAGATGTCACTGTAATAAGATAATCAATGTTATTAATTTGACCTGTCAGTGATTTTGTGGTTATAATGATATGGCTGGTGGGAGTACATCTGTATTAAGGCATCACTGTTGTTTATATTCATTAGTGGTTTGTGTTGGAGGAATTTTAAGCTTGCATGCAAAAAAGAGGAAATCACAACCAAGTGAAATTTGACTAAACAGTCTTTATTCAAACCAGGCGATTGCACACAGGTTTTTAACAGCTGTTACAAGGAAATCAGTAACAGCACTTCAGATGGTGAAACACATTTGTGGCAGTGTTCACGTTTGTGACAGTGGTTTTGCTCCATGCTATGCAGATAACTGTTGTTCGTACAGAATCAGTTCCTTCACCTACATCTTTGATCGTCGCTTATGAACACGGCATATATAAACACAGTGTGACGATTTACTCCGTTCACTTTAACCAGGGCTGCTTTTCCTCCAGATAAACACACATTTCACCTTTATACCTATATTTCTGGGCAGCCGTAGGCTTGTGGTTAAGAAAAACAGCCTTGGGACCAGAAGGTCCCAGGTCGAGCCCTGCAACTCGACTGAGGTGCCTTTAAGCAAGGCATCTACACCTCAACTGCTCCCTGAGTGCTGCAGATAGGGGCTGCCCTCCGCTCTGGGCATGTGTACTCACTGCCCCTGAGTGTGTATGTGTGTGATTCACAGCCGGATAGGTCAAATGCAGAGGTCTGTACTGTACAGGGAGTGACTGGGCGGGCGAGTGTGTGTGCCGTCTGTACGAGTTTTTCTGTGAATGTATGCAAGTGTCTGAGAAGGAAAGAACCACAGGAGAGAGTAAGAGAAACAAAAACAGCAAAGCGAGTCACATGCTGCTGTGTTTTAAAAAAAAAAAAAAAAAAAAAAGGAAAGTGACATTTTGTAGTCAGTGTTTGCAGTGTAGTCGTTTACTACAACCCGCAATACATGGTCCACCCCTACAGTTGACTTATTACAGCACAGTTTGTATAAACAGCTCCTGACTGTTTGTAATGCACTTTTTGTTTAACTATTTTTCCTCTGAAAAGATTCGCTGTTCAGGAATGTAAAATGATGTAATATAAACAGGGACCGTGCCTGCGTTATAGGAAGTCCATAAAAGACTCAAAACGATCGCAGTTGCTTTGTGTACTCTGGGTTTTAGTTTGTCCTCGGTTACTAGCACGGGATCACGCCTGGATTTCTGCCTCCTAAAAGGCATAGATTTGCTATAATAAAATCAAGCAGCAAATCAAACACAAAGACAACTGACTATTGGACTGTGGTCAGTGTAAGCAACCAAACCCTACATGTTTCTGCAATACAGTAGGGTGTTCCTCATTCTGCTGAAGGCAAACTTTCTAATCTGTGTCATCCCCATAGACAGCTACTGTGTCATCCGATATACGCAGTCACGAAAGACGATCCGTAATCTCTGCATCGTGTGGAATCATGAAAGTGTTAATTACGTGCTCCAGCACGACGTGGCCCGAGGGAACAAGATTTGACTTAACAGTTTCATTTCGCGTGCTTGTCTTTATTTATTTATTTATTTCATTTTTCAGGGTGTGTTGTTCAATGGAACTTTATCCTCTTTAGGTGTATGTGTGTGGGTGCAGCTGGGATCTGGCAAAGAGGTGAGATGTGTTAAAAATGCCCCCACAGGGCCTCTAGTCTTCCCTAATGCCCCTTATCGAGGTGAAAGTCTGAGACACAGTCAGACACAAAGAAAGACAGACACAGAGAGGGGCAGAGACACAAACACAAGAGACAAGGAGAAAGGCACACACACACACACACACACACACAGAGAGAGAGATGCAGACAGATACAGAGATACACACACACACAAGAGACAAGGAGAAAGGTACTGAGAAAGACCTGAGAGAGACAGACAGCCAGAGACAAAGACTTATAGAGAGAGATGCGGAAGGGAAGGACATTGTGTGTGTGACAGAGAGTGTGTGGGAACGGCACCCTCCCCCACCTTACTTGGTTACCTGAGCAAAGGTGAGCTATATACGGTTACGGGATTGGAGACAAATTTGTTTCTCATTTTGTTTGATACGTCTCTTTAGTTTGCCCATTTAATTTGTCAGCAGCTGCACGTTGCGTCATCTGTGTGTGTTTTCAGCTCGAACGAAGCAGTGGTGTGTGTACATGCAGCGTTAGTGAAGGGATTAAAGCCTGTAATGAAGTGTTAATGTGAGTATTGGAAGAAGAAATCCTGTCTCCATTAGACCATAGATAATTTGAGGTATGACCCCCGCCACACATGGTTTCCGGGCTTTTTCATGTTTGTGCGCATATCTGAGCGCCTCATAGCCGTGACGTAAAAGCGGAGGACTGCGTGTCAGATTCTGCTGTGAAAACGTGTTAAACTTCTTCTGTAAAAGCCTGCTCGATCAAGCCTGTTTGATTTCCTCTTGATGTATTGATGTTTGACTGACTCCCGTGTGAAGCGGCCACTTTCTGTGCCAAACCTGAGCTCCAGCGCTTCATGCCAAGGAAAGGAAGCTCTCTGTTTACTCCGGTGAGCTTGGTATGTTTTGAGTAGTGTTAGCTTTATCATAGGGGATCAGAATGTATTTATTGACTGCAGCCAAAAACGGAGTTAAGATGAGGGAAGTGCAGTTTTCTGAAACTCTGGGGCGTCTGGACAGAAATCCTAGTTCCTCCGTTGTTTTCTTTGGCTTGGCCTGTGGATAAGAAGAGGGGAAAAAAAAACAAGCTTGGGAGAAGAGCGCTGTTGACAGTGCCCTTTACTTTCCGAGTTTCCTGATTCTCGCTCCAGCCTGTTGGTTACGTTCACAGGCCAGAGAAAGGAACGCTGCTTTCTTCCTCATCAGCGATTCTAGCTCTTCACATCCAGGATGTTTCATTCAGAAAACATGAAGTGATTTATTTTCTTTTCTCTTCACATTCCTTCTCACTGAGTTCCCTGATTTTTGTTTTCCACTAAAGATTTGAATATTTTCTAATAAGAATACTGATTTACACAAGTTACCCAAGTATCATCCTAATCTCATCCCACCTGATCCTAGTGTTTGTGACGTAAGGTCATACAGCCGTTAGAGAAGCTTTTGAACGTGTACAGGGGCCTCACAAGTGGAGCGAGCGTGGCTGAAACAGAAAACAGAGCGGAGACATGCTCATTGTGTGATTGTGTGGGACAAGCAAACGGCTCTCGCTGATGACTTGTTTGTGTTGGCTGAAGACGAAGGAGTGACTGAGTGACGGCGAGCACTCTCCGGCGCTGGAGGATGTGAAGGGGTTTTCTTCTGCCGAGCTGTTTATACATATGGGTTTGCCTAGTAACTGCAAACAGTGACATTTACTTTTGCGCCCTGACAGTCTGGCTCTCCTTGACGTCCCCGCCGAAGCAGGGACAAGGGACAAGCGGCATGACTTGTCGGACGCTCATTACAACACCAAACATAATGACGGCCAAATGTCCCATCCCTGGTTCAAATTTTAGCACCGCTCTATTACAGTTGGTGGATGAACTCTCACTGAAACATTTTTATTAACCCTTAGTTTATTTATTTATTTTAAATTATATTGATATTGCTTTTGCTAATTCTTTCTCTTTTCTTATGAGCATGTCCAGTCAGAACAAGCTATCATTTGTTTAGAGGATGAATTTTGTTGGAGATTGTGCAGCGCTGTCCCACAGGTATTTGAGTAATAAATATTCAAGTGGCGGCCCCGTGTCACGTAGAGTTGAAAATGGTTGATCATCTCCTCAGAGGCATTGTAAGCGGAGGTCTGGATGATCTGTTTTCTTTCTTTCGTAATGCTTCACGGTTCATGGCTATGATTAAAAAAAAAAGGTACTCTCTCTCTTCAAGCTCTTCTAGCTCTCTTCTCGAGGTCTCATACCTTCATGCTGATCTCTTCTTGCTTATTTTATCAGTGTTATTGAAGTTCCTGGTTCCTGGGTCTTGGGTGGTTAGAGGAATTCTTTTTCTTTTCCAGCACCTCAGGTAACTTTTTTTCCTTTGTTGAGTCTGAAAAAGACGTATCAAACTTTTTGGAACGCGTAAAAAAATTACAAGGACCCCCTGTTGACAGATTTATACTGATGATCAAGAATGCAATCCAGTTAGGGTCATTATTTAAACATGTGCAGTAATGTACACCAATCAGCCATAATGTTAACACTACTAAACCACCAACAGATAAAATGATTAACTGTGGTTATCTCGTTACAATGGCACCTGTCAAGGGGCGTGATATATTAGAGAGCAAGTAAATAGTCGGTTCTCAAAGCTAATGTGTTGGAAGCAAGAGAAAAATGGTCAAGTGTAAGAAAATGAGCGAAAAAGAATTTGACACGGAAAAAAATAGTGATGGTTTGACCACTCGGTCGGATAATTTCCAAAACTTGTAGGGTGTTCCTGGTATGCAGTGCGTAATACCTAGTAAAAGTGGTCCAAGGAAGGACAACCGGTGAACCTGTGACAGTCATGGACACCCAGGACTCACTGATATGCGTGGGGCTTATTAAGAGTAACCTGTCTGGTGAGTTTGCACACATTAACAACGGATCTTTCTGTGGGTCATATATTTTGGTGCCAGATACCACAGCACACATTCAGAGGTCTTATGGTGTCCATAAGTTGACGGATCAGGATCAGTTTTTTTTTTTTTTTTTTTTTTTTAAACCAGGTTTTAATGTTATGGCTGATCGGTATATATTAAATTTGCCATTTGATTCAAGTTGGCGTCATTCATACACAGTCTTGTTATTGAGTTAATGTGGTTTGGATGAAACCTGTTTTTAGTGTCATTAGGTCATAAGTTTAGCTATAAAACTGTAAGACCTTATGACTGATAACAGCAGGTGATTTCCACAAACACTTATAAAACTAAAATAACGGAGTAGCTGCTTATGGTTCTTAAACCCCCAGGAAAAGTCCCCAGATTTCACTTTGAGAATTTATTTATTTATTTATTTTTTGTAAAATAGTTTTTATTCAGTTGCACATGAATGTCCTGATGGCTTCATTTTACCATGTAATTGAGTCTAGTATCTGTTGCTTCCTAAGAACACTGCTAATCGTTTAAAAATAGTTTTTTTTCCCCGAGCCCTCATGTGGCAAGCGAATCGAATTATGCAGTTTTGAGAAGCCGGAAAGCATGGTGCAGGTCTGATATTGGAGAATGTGTTTGGGTTGTGTTGCGTCATGTATTCAAGCTGTAGGCTGAGATGGTCATGAAGTGGGAAGGGAGTTTCTTTAAGAAGCATCAAAAAGAAAAAGAGACGGGACTCTCCCCTCGCAGCATCTCCTCTCATCTCTGAACTCAGAACTGAGCATCAAGCAAAAGCCAGCAAGAATAAAGGTGATCAAGGAACTGCAGTGAGAGAGAGAGAGTTTTTTTTTTCCTTTTCTTTTTGCCTCATTTACAGCGGCACATAGTAAACAGATGGCAAGTGAGGATGTAACACAGACAGTGTATCACTACCTTCTGTCTCTCACATTTTCCCTCCCCTTCTCTTCTCTACTCTTCTCTACTCTTCTCTTCTCTTTCCCTGCTCAGCACCAAAAATGGGTTGAAGGCCAGAGCAGCTTTTCAAAATGGCTTACTTCTTCTCTTCTTTCTTCAGAAATATCAATGTTTTTTTTTTTTTTTTTTTGTGATCTGGATTAGCGATGAAACTGAGACAACCACCCTTATACCGATATCTGTTTCTTTTCCACCAGCGTGCATGAGTCATCTTTTTACCAACTACCGTAAGAGGCGATGGGTCACTGCGAGCACAAAGCACATGGTCATGCGCTATTAGACGAGGAGATTGTGTTTACTCGCTTTCTCTCTCCAAACGTGTGAAGTCTTCATTAGGAGCGTGCAGTCCAACAGCTTTCTCTGCTGCAAGTGGGACGTTCAGTTACACTCTGAGTTTGTCTGCGTTAGTTTAGATGCTAAAAAACAGCTGTCTCTAGTGTTATTCCCATAAAGCAAAGTAAATTAAAAAGTGGAATATGCAAAACCTGAGAGCAGTATATCATAAAAATACACAATAATAAAAGAACGAACAATAAAACGTAGCTAGTAAAACTATAATGTAGCGCCGAATTTTTGGCCACTGAGTAAAAGAATTTCTTTTGGAAAAGAAATAAAATGTTGAAGCATGTGACCAAAAATGGTGCATTTTTTTTTCTTTTTTTTTCCTTTTTTTTTAATGTTTAATTTAAAACATAACACTTCTATATTGGAAATCAGACTGGTGATCAGAAATAGTGACAAAAGCATGCTTCTTTTGCATTTCTGCACTGATTCTCATCGGTGCTGCATGGTCAGCTTGTTTTTATAAACAAAAAATGCATAATGTTTTTAAAAATGTGAATTCGTTAAGTACACATCTTCTCATAGAAACCCAGCATCCAATCTGGCAACCCTGAACTTCTCTACAAATCATTACCTGATTTGGGCATAAAAAAATTTACATTGAATCCCTGTGTGTGTGTGCGTGTGTGTTTATTTAAAAGCTCCAATTGGCACTGCTGATGGCCCCAATAATTATGTTTTTTTAAAGCCTGAAATTTAACCAATAAATAAATAATGAAAAAAGCATAGGATTTACTTTTTGGAGTGTTTTCCTACTGTGTTGTAAATATTGTCCCCATCTTTACAAGTGTAACACTGGTGATTTCTTCAGACTCAGTACTTAGTATGTGCAGGTCTGCAGAAAGCTTCAAATCCTGTGGGATGAAAGTGTCATTTTTAAATTGGAGCACAAGGCAAACTAGTAAAAAGACTGCCGAACATCCAAAGGAATGTTTCCTTTTTCATCTAGAGCAGCCTTAAAGTGCACGCATAGGGAAGTGTGTGTGGTGTGTGTCAGAGCATGTACGTGCGTGCGTGTGTGTGTGTGTGATTGTTTTAGGCCAGCAGCCAACAGCAAAACGTCTCTCCAGAAAGACCCATATGGAACGTCTATGAGCTCTGCTTGATGTTGGAAGTGGTGTGTGTGTGTGTGTGTGTGTGTGAGTGAGAGAGAGAGATTTCTTGGGCTCTTCTCTGTCATTAAAATGTCCTCTTGACAACAAGGAGCTGGTGCTGTGGGCTCAACCATACGTGCCTAGCCTGAGGCGACCCAATACGACCGAGCCAAAACAGAACCAGCCATGCCGAGCCTCGCTTTACCAGCGCACTCCACCCTCGTCTCATTAGTCCGGGTATTTAAAGGCAGAAATTAGTGTCTCATCTCAGTTATTCCATAGCTCCCCAAAATAGGGCACTTTAGTCTGTTGCTTCCTTGAGGGTGTGGTTTGGTTAGAAACAAAGGCAACTTGAAGGAATTGCTCTTTAAAGTCCCATTAACAACTTAGACAAATTCCCTTTTGAAATGAATGAACGGCAATCATTTTTCCTCAATCATGGAATGCGAAAGGCACAGGCACAGCTGTGTCCCAATTCAGGAGCTGCGTCCTTTGAAGGACATGGCTTTTGAAGGTGTAACATTCGCAGGCTGCGTAGACTGTGAAAGTCGAACTGAACTGAGTTTTCCTGTTCCCCGTGCGATGAACTTTGGGGTCCACCTCTTAGATCCTTTATTTACCATGGAAAAGGAGGATGCATTTTTCTGCCTTTCGAAATGGGACATCCGGGTCAAATGCAGCCTCCGTAGGAAGCAACACCTGAATTGAGATACAAGTCATAAAGCTGAGAATTCATCTATACCAGAACAATTTAACGTAACACTAAAGGGGCAAAAAGTTCTGAACATTCATCAGTATTGATGATGTGATGTCAGTTCTTGAGGATGTTATTAGTTCTGTTTTTAAAGACAAGTTGTAGTCGACCTGTATTCCTGTATGCATTACAATAAATCTAAACCTGGAGCACTGATCCTCTGCTTGTCATGTCTGCTGAGTTGGAGCTGTATGTAGAGGGATCTTGGTGCTCTCCTTCATGCCCCAGTAACCTGACATGATCACTGAGAAACACTGATTTTGTGTTCCGGCATTTTGTTTAAAGCTCTGTCTGTGGCTAAGTCTGAACCTGCTGTCAGACGCAGCCGCTTTTAGTCGAAATATCCTCATACTTAGCAGAAATCATGACATCAACAGTCTTCAAAGAACCCCTGAACCACCAGCCTCAAAGCATCATTGATCCACCTCCATATTTTCAGGTGCTTTTTCCTGTGCACAGACTCTCCCCTTGATGTGATGGAAACATGCTGACGATGTGCGTCTCGTCTGACCGCAACACACAGCGCGATTGTAGTTCTAATGACACTTGGTGAAATTCAGGTTCTGCATTTTGTGACACGCTCTCAGGAAGGACCTCTTACTTGCACAGCTTTCAAACCGCCTGATCTTACGATAGCGGCATTTAACAACCGAAACCTCACATCTCTAGAACTGTAGGTCTGATGGAAACCGGGCCTTCATCGTCCTCCTCCTCACTGTGTGAGGAAACCGTGTGCTCGTGGGTCTAATTCCTGACTTGTGAAAACTTTCATTTTGCTCATTTTCCTTAAGGGTATTTTAGCCATGTGTGATTTTATATACATTACTTCTTACATCTGTCTTGTAGTGAAAGGTCTTTCCCATGCTAATAGCTGACCAAAGGGTTTTATGTGTGCGCGACCTCCTATTCATACCCGGGGCAATTCCTGCAGAGTGAGAACAAGTTTCATGAGCTGTCGATGTTGACTCGTATGGATTTGACAGAGTTCTACTATTTAAAAATGATCACAGCACCAATGCAACATTATTATTAAAAAGCAGCGACCAGATTTTATGGTCTTTCTCTCTTTATATTAGCAGGTAGTGTGAGACGACAGCATGCTGCTGATGTGCCAAACCACTTCTGGTGGCAGGTTGGGCGTGCATCGCTGAGTGACATCAGGAAGATGGTATTTCTCAATGAGCCACCACTGAAAATGTAGTCATAGTGGTTAGCTCTTAGAAATTTATCTTTGTGCTTAGAATCCTGCCAGGCATGCTTCTAATTTACTGCCCACCACCACAGTGTAATTCACACTTTTACACCAAAGACACACACACACACAAGCACACACAAGAAATCAGCTACGTTTTCTCTGCCCACGTTGACTCACTCCCCTCCTCTTTTAAGCTTCACACTACATACTCACATTATGCAGGCTGACAGTTTTGTAAGTAGTGAGAACAATCCTCCGAGGCCCTGGAACGCCATCCCTACTTTAACTCCACTCCGCCTGTGTTTGATAAAGCTGCTGATTTAAATCCCAGGGCAAGCTGCACAGACCGGTGTGCAGTAGTGATGTTGAGAGACGGGTACGAGTGCATGAGTGGGCACAGGCGTTCATATCCTCCTTCATATCCGTTGTTTGTATATCGAAGAGTGTACCAGGTTGCTGTTTGCCTTCCTGAGTGAACGCAGGGTGTGAGAAGAGAGACACCAGGTAGTAAAAGGCAGAGCTCTCTTTTAAATCCGTTGTTAATACCAAGGTGAATATTACGTGCCAAAGTATTTCCATCCACTCTAAATGCTAATGGGTTGCAGTCTGCGTGTAGAGAACAGGGGGACACGTGCAAGGTTTTTTTTTATTATTTATTTATTTATTTATTAGGAAAGGTGAGATTTTTCTCTAGTAGCTACTAACATCTGAATGGTCACAGTAAGTATATCTGAAATGTAATCATATACTTCCATAGGCTATTGTGGGGAGTGATGGAGCAGACAGGCCGAGAGAGAACGCCAGGTTAGATCGGTTTACGCGATAACGCACTCGACATTCCTTTCTTGATCTTTCTGCTTTAACATTTCTCAGAAGTCTCAGTGTGGTGTCAAAGTACCAGTGTTAAAACACGAGCCTCGAGCTCCATGGGCTGTTTTATGCGCGTGTGTGTGTGCGTGCTAAATGTGTGTTTGACTCACTGTGTTTTAAACATTCCTCTGCTTGCAGATTTCAGTTGGTCAAGCGTTTTCAGTTCCCCTTTTTGTTAGCGTGTAGTTTTACAGGCTCTAAAGAAAAGATCAGAGTGGTCTGGGTGAAATAGGCTTTTTTTCTCTCTTTTTTTTTTTTTTGTAAAAAAACATGGTGTCTCAGTCTCTGATGTCTAAACATCAGCGGTGGCATGTGGATTCAGTCCATATTTGATATAGAAGTGTAAGGTAGTAAATCTCATCTTATCACTCTTGCTTTCTTTACACACGCTCGTATTTAAAAACCACAATGGCAGGCTGGGCCTTCTGCCTTTTTCAGTATTTTTGTCCTCTGGGGAAATCAAAGCTAAGTGACCAAAGCATCAACATTAAAGCATAAACGTCTCACTTGGCGTCACTTTTTCAGTCTGCGTCTTCTGTTTTACTGTCATCAACAAAACCCTTATTGGACTGTTTTGACTCTCATTTCAAAGCCAGTTATAAGACGTTTGGTTTGATTTCACTCGACACTGTTAGTAATATAAGCTGTGCTTGTGGCTGAAGCTGAGGCCTGAGTCTCAAATAAGTACAGAAATGTATCTTAACTAAACGTTATGACCACAAAAATTATTAACATCTCATTACAGTGACACCTGTCGAGAGGTGGGATATATTAGGCAGCAAGTGAACAGTCAGTGCTCAAAGTTGATGTGTTGGGAGCAGGAAAAATGGGCAAACTTAAGGAACTGATTGACTCTGACACAGGCCAAAAAGGTCTCAGTGGTTAACACCTACCAGAAATGATCCAAATAGGGTTAAACCAGCACAAAGACATTGGCACCCAAGACTTGCTGATGTGCACACAAAAGATCTGCAAAAGGTTGCTAGATTCGTTGCTGGCGCAAGATACCACAAAGCACCTTCAGAGAACTTAGAGTCCATACCTAGGCAGGTGGTTTTATTTTTATGGCTGATGTCATTTCCTTTTTTAAAGGTTGGCATCTCAATTTACTTCAGTAATAGACTTATAACGATCAAGCTCCTGTGTGTTTGCCTGTTTAAATGTATTATAATTACCTTACGGCATGCTGATTGTAGGTGTTGATCAGTATTCCACAGCGCTGTGCTGAACTCTTGAATCTGATTGGTCAGAAGGTATTCATTACTTTTATATAACAGTAGCTGACAGCTTTAAAATGAAGAGAGAAAGAGGTCAGTAAAGGAACTCTGTTTATAGCTGCAGGAACATAAGTGATAACAGGAACTTGATATTCCACCGAAACTCTGAATTCTTAAGAAAGTCATGAAAGCCTTTTTCTAGGAGACCAATGGTATAATTTCCGTTTGTAATTAGTCAGTTCTGTTCTGTCCCAGTCCAACGATTCTGCTGAGAATTGATTTATGATGTGATGGCAGTGCTGATATAGGAAACGCTCATCCTGCCAGAGGTTTGCTTGGGATGCCATTACATCACGTTCGCTTCCTTTTGGAAAAGGGAGAGGGAAGCCCCTATTATCACTTAATATAGACACTCAACTCATCAACCCCATAACGACTCTAAAGCTCACACCAGTGTAGTATATCCTCTTACCTCCAGCGAGAGTGCATATAGGTTATGTATGTGGTTACTTTCTAAGATGGAAACAATGCAAAATACGCACATGACCTAACCGAGGTAAAGCTACGTGTACATTTGGATTTTGGATGCTGATGAAAAAACAGTGGTTCTTAAAATAATTGCTTTTTGGATAAAAAAAAAAAATTGTCTAGCTTTATTCCAATGAACATAAAATAAGGTATAGACTAATGTTTTGGCTATTTTATTATTTTTCTTTCGATTTTTACTCACATGAGGTTCATAAATTATGATTTATGCTTTATATAATTTGTAGAATGTATCATTTATTATTAGTTATAATTCATAAACTTGCTTGGCTTTAAGTTATTGTGGTTTGGATTAAACCCATTTATTTGAAATGATCAGCCAAAAGGCTTATAACCACAACAACTATAATAAATATATAATAAATAATAAACATAACTTAAA
>JAOVVF010000042.1:10168505-10181810 GCA_028565595.1 Duopalatinus emarginatus | reverse complement strand
TTCCCCCCCCCCCCCCCCAACCCCCTAAACATGCACACATTTTTTCCCCCTCTTTCATAAAGACCCCCCAGCTGTGGAGGCTGAGGTTTTTGGCCATGCTGCTCGTATGCTCTCAGCAAGCAACACATATTTGTGCTCACCAGAGAATTGGCTAATCAAAGTTGGACTTGTGTTTCCAGTCAAGCTCTTGAGGTTTGGGCTATAAAGCACAGGCGACCTTTCTGCAGGCTTTCTGTTTAAATATAAACACGCAGTCCCAGAACAACAGAATGAACACGACACGTCGTACATGAGGTCGTGCACATGGACGCTGGTAATTGAACCCAGTGTTTTTCTAAGCAATATGTTGATTGCTACGGTTGATTTGAAAGCAGTGAAATGTTTATTTGTATTTTTTTTTTTATGGAACAGTGAACTAATCACAGCATTAGTCAGGAAAGGTTGTTGACGGTCAGTATGATGAAAACAGTTAATGTCTCTAAATGTCTTAATGTAACAACAGCTGGAATATCAGCAACCGAAACATAAAAATGTCACGCTTAGTGAAAGGTGGAAAAGTCCAGAACCATAAACTGATACTCATCTTGTCCTGGCTTGGTTTTTAATGGAAATGTCCACCCTGAATGACTTGCATTTTAATTTTACCATGCTAAACATGATCTACAATGGTGGTAAAGATTTATTTTGTAATGAAAGTCTGAGGTGATGTTTTCTGTGGAGTTTTTTTCCTTTAATAAGTTACAAAGAATTTGCCTTCTATCAGTTAGCAAACATTGAGAAACTCACTGCCTTGGACCGCAGGGTCTTAATGTTGTAATTCGATGTTTTGTGAAAATCAGCACATTTTATCTGTCTTTTGTTCTTGCATTTTCTGAACTCTTGTGTTTGTTTGTTCTCTTTCTCTCTCCAGAGAAGCAATGCGAAACTATCTAAAGGAACGAGGAGACCAAACCGTTCTGATCCTCCATGCTAAAGTTGCACAGAAATCCTACGGCAATGAAAAAAGGTAACACACAACTCTGACTGCTCCCAAGCCCATGAGACATGTGACTGTATTTCAGCAAGGATGTTTTGTGTCTTTTTTTTTTTTTTTTTGCAAAGAAGTTGAGAAAATGAGCTTTCTCTTTGTCCGCAGCGAATTTCAGAGAAAGGGGAAAAAGAAGGGAAGTGGAAGTAAGCGGAGGCAAGAAAGTTAATAGGAACGTAGAGGAGTAAATAAAGGAAACATAGAGAGGCAGAAAGGTGTGGACAGATTGATCATAGTGGAGAAGAGTCGGTGTCTGGGGAGCTCCTGTCGTGGTTGGATCTTGGCTGGCTTCTCTTGGCTGGGAAAGTGTTTCCCTTGTGATCACACCAGAAGTGCCTGACTGTTGATCCAAAATTCGCAGCCAGACCGAGAAACAGCTGAGCGAAGGAAAGGACTGAAAGGATACAGACCGAGCACTTAAACCTGCTGTGGAATGTTATCCGTTAAATTAGTTACACAGTGAGAGATCGACCAGGACTAGAGAACTTGCAGGACGTTTGTTGAACGTGTCTACGAATTGGCTTCAATTAAGTAATTGAACTTCTATGTTCATTTAAACTTTTGACTTGAGGAAGCTCAAGTGTATCACCGTGGGGTCATCTGATTTTATCTCCCTTTTTAAACACATTTTCGAAACACGAAACCTAGTTTGCATTCAAGTTTTGATCACACATGCGTAGCGTCATGAGTCTTGCGCACTAGCAGGATGTGAAAGCAGACGCTAACACCCATTAGGAGGAACATGCACGACTGTGCTAGACTATCAAATGGCTTTTTTGCAAAAAAAAAAAAAAGTCTGCAATTGATATGAATACTCTCCTCTGTCTTTGACCCAGACATTATTATGACTCATTGATGATTTGTTGGTCTTTTCTTTTTTGTGTGTGTATAAGAACAGTTTCATATTGACTAAAACTGTGTGGGGGTTTATTTAGAGGTACACACAGTCTCAGCAGTGTCCCCCCCCCCCCCTTTTTTTTAATCTCTTAAGTGATTAAGTGTTTTTGTGTGTGTGTGTGTGTGTGTGTGTGTGCTGAGTGCACAAGGGTGTGTATGTACACAATCAACTTCCAGTGACGTGATGGAGCTCACACAGGATGATCACAAAACACTACTTCATATTGTTTAAACTTGCTGTTGTTTATCTTATTTTTATATCCTTACATGGATATACACTCATGGGGCACTTTATTAGGAACACCATGCTAGTACGGTGTAGGACCTCCTTTTGCTTTCAACACAATCTGCGTTTTCATTTCATAGATTCCACTAGATGTTGGAAAGAGTCCTTCAGGATCCTGGTCCGTGTTGATACGATCATGTTCTTATTCAGCGATGCTCCTATTTTACCACACGGCAAAGTTGTTCTAATGACTTATAATGACTTGCTTTGTGCATTGTCATGCTGAAATTAGCCATTAGTAGGTGGTAAATTGTGGCTATCAACGAATGTAGCTGATCACCGGCAATATTAAAAATATCAGCTGTGGTATTCAAGTGTTGATTGATTAATATTAAGGGAAAAGAAAACATTTCCCACACCATTACACCACCTCCACCAGCCTGGACCATGGATTTATTGTGACCCTACCACCCGTGTGCCTTAGCAAAAATTCAACCCAGGCTATGTTTATCCAGTCTTTAACTGTCCAGTCTTGTGAATAGTGACCTGGTGCCCACTGCAACCCAGTGTGGTCTTCTGCTGCTGCTGGCTTTTTTTTTTTTTTGTAAGGGATTTTGAGATGCCTTCTGCACTGCAGCTGCGGGTTTGGCTGATTTAAATAATTGCTTTAATGACTAAGTGTACAGGTATTCCTAATACAGCGTTCAGTGAATATACAGATCAGCCATAACATCACCACCACCACCTGCCGAAACAGCCATCGAAACAGCTCGGACCTGTCAAGGCTTGGACTCCACAAGATTTCTGGAAGGTGTGCTTTGGAATCTGGCACCAAGACATTAGCAGCAGATCCTGTAGATCTGTGTAGGATCAGACCAGTCGAGCTAGCCTTCATCTCCTACATACATAAGGGGATGAAGACTTGATCGGGACCCCGTTCACCAGATGTCTTTTTTTTTTTTTACCACTTTTGCTAGGTATTAACCACTGTATTCTGTGAACACCCTACAAGACAAAGTAATTCCTGTCAGATTATTATTCTTTTTTTTACAATGGCTCCTGTCATGGCATGGGGTATATTCAGCAAATGAATAGTCAGTTCTCAAAGTTGATGTGTTGGAAGCAGGAAAAATGGGCAAGCTTAAGAGTAACTCTAAGTGACTTTGACATGGGCCAAATTGTGATTTGTTAGACAACTGGTTCAGGTCATCTCCAAAACAAAAGGTCTTGTGGGGTGTTCCAATGACTTGCTTCCAGATACCACAGAAGACCTTCAGAGATCTTATGGAGGCTGTGTCTCTCTACAGGTCAGAGCTGTTTTGATGGTATGTGGTGTTAATGTTACGGTTTATCGGTGTATACACTCCGGGTTAGTGGAAATTGTTGATGGCTGACGCACTCTGTCCTAGTGACGTTCAGACCTCTGTAGGACCTGTAGTCAGGGAATTCACTGTACACTATCACGGTGTGTGCTGCCATCTTCTGGAGACATGAGGACAGTTCCATATATAGTTACCTTTGAAGCTAAATTTGTGGTGTCAGCATGCATGATAAATTAACATTCCTGTTTGTCGGTGCAGGTTTTTTTGCCCTCCTCCATGTGTGTATCTGATGGGTTGCGGCTGGAAGAAAAAGAGGGAACAGATGGAGAGAGATGGATGCTCGGAGCAGGAGTCTCAGCCCTGCGCATTCATCGGCATTGGAAACAGCGACCAGGAGATGCAGCAGCTCAACCTGGAGGGGAAGGTACAATACTCATACACACACATACACATGATACAGCTAAGTATTGCTCAGGAGGTGCTAAAGATTGTTCACGTTGGTCATATGAGGGCACCTAGTGTTCACATGTAGTCAGCAGTAGGCTTGTGGTTAAAGAACCAGCCTTGTGATAAGAAGGTCTCGGCTTCGATCACCAGTGATGACACGACTGAATGGCATAGTGATGACATAACCCTCCAGTTGATCCTGGGTGCTGTGGATAGGGTTGCACATGGCTCTGGATAAATGTGTTCACTGCCCCGTTGTGTGTACAAACCTGTCCAGACGGCACACACGGCAGCGTGTTTTTTCCCCTAATCATAACATGTTTATTATTGGTTATTTAAATGAAAACCTGTGTAGCATAAGCGCTGTCGCTAAGCAGATTTTGTAGCAGTCATTACACCTTCAGGCGTTTACTCTTCACTGAAGACTAAATGCAGCTTCTGAGCAGCTGTACTATGACATTTTATCACACATCCTTAATGTCTTGTGTTTATTTCTTTAATATATATTTAATATGTCTCTAACTGCCCCCCTCTGCAGAATTACTGCACAGCCAAAACGTTGTACATCTCGGACTCAGACAAGCGCAAGCACTTCATGTTGTCAGTGCGCATGCTGTACGGCAACAGCGCCAACATCGGCGTCTTCCTCAGCAAACGCATCAAGGTCATCTCGAAGCCTTCCAAAAAGAAGCAGTCGCTTAAGAACGCCGACTGTGAGTATAAAAAAAACGAATACATACACAACCGCTCTGTCCTACCTTGCTACTTTCTTAGTGCTGAGCGTCTAAAGATTTCACATTTTGCTACATTTTTCTTTCCTGTTTGTCACTTTTATGACACAAAGACAGAAAATGACACATATGGAATCATGTGGGGGGAAAAAAAGCATACAGTGGCGCTTTGAGTAGCATTGCTACTTTACAGTCGCAGGGTCCTTGGTTTGATCCTGACATAAAACTACTCATTTTATCACCATGTCTATGTGGAGATCAAATAGGTTCTCTGGATTCCCAGCAAAAAAACATGGCAGTAGGTGGATTAGCTACTCTAAATTGCCTCTGGGGGTGAATGTGTGGAGGTGGGGGAAAGGTGTCCTGAGATGGACTGGTGTCCCATCTACAGTGTATGTCCACCTTTCACCTGGTGTTCACACAGCCGTCTACAATCCCAGACTTTTTTTAAGTGAAAGAATATTTCAAGCAAAGACAGAAAATCTGCACCCCTTCAGAACTCAGATTAAACCAATCTTCTCCACTAGGGGAGCCAGAACCAAAATTCTGAATGTCTGCATGCTTAACGTGATCCTAAGATCAGTTCCTGGCCAATGTGTTGTTTGCTGTGGTGTTCCTTCCTCTACCAAATAGATCTCCATTTTATAGTTGGCTTTTAAACTCTAAAAATGGCAAGCTAACCTTTTATGACTTCTCTGCTTCTCTCTCTCTCTCTGTCTCTCTCTCTCTGTTTGGGTGTGTGCAGTGTGTATAGCGTCTGGAACAAAAGTGGCACTGTTTAACAGACTGCGTTCTCAGACAGTCAGTACACGCTACCTCCATGTGGAGGGCGGGAACTTTCATGCCAGCTCACAACAGTGGGGAGCCTTCTATATTCACCTCTGTAAGTCAGACACACACACACACACACAATGTAACACGATCAGATTACTGTAAAACTACTTTTGACTGATGTATTAGGCTTCACATTCTTCTGTGTAGAGGATACTCTTACGGTGTATTAATAAAAGTCCAGAAACAACGAGGACTTCTTTTATTACCAGAAAAACAAACAATGTGTAGTTCATTATATGCATTAGAAGAAAAGAGAACATTTTGATTTGTTGGCAGTTTACAGTATTACATTAAAATTGAATGAAACGGGAAGGTCTGATTGAAAAGAGACAAGGACGTACCGGTTATTTAAGCTGCTTGTCATTACGGTTAGGAAAAAGTAAACTGGTGTGGTCATGCATAGGTCCCTTTTAAAAAAAATGTTATAGGGCTGAATGTCTTCTAAAGTCTCCTAAACACACCAGTCTGGATTTATTATTAATACTTAATATGATGTCTGTCTCCTGACTATGTTAGCTGTTTGATCTCAGTAATAGTGGTTAGTCCACACTGTTAATTACGAAGAATTATGCGCATTTTCACAATTCTCACTCTTTATGATAAGTTCTTGACGGTATGTAGACTGTTACTAACCAACACTTGGCAAAACATAGCTGGTCTTTTGAGCTGCTTTTTATTGCCAAGAGCAAAACACATATATAAATGGTCACGCGAAGACATTGGCTCTTTATTCCGCCTTTTTCCAGCGCATAAACAGAACTTCATCATACAGACAGATGCAGGCACACAAACATGCACAAACCAACACAGTCATAAATATCTTCATCATACAGCTGGCAAACAAGAAAGAAGCAAACTGCACAAAGTGATTTTCTGCTCTCTCTTGCTCTCTCTCTCTCTCTCTCTTTCTGTGTATGTGCGCAGTGGATGATGAGGAATCCGAGGGAGAGGAATTCACAGTGCGTGATGGTTACATTCACTACGGCCAAACTGTCAAACTTGTCTGCTCCGTCACAGGAATGGCCCTGCCACGACTGGTAATGTCTGATTGTCTGTCTGTCTGATTCTGCATCTGTCCGATTGTGCGTCTGTAATTGTGATTGTAATTTAAAAATACATTTTCCAGTTGGGATATATGCCTGTAGAGGTGCCAACGTTTGCAGTTTATCTGTAGCATTTACACACGTTTATTAGTGAGAAAGCTCCACTTTTCTACTTTTACAGATAAAACAGCAGCCACGCTGAATGCTAATAAAATTCACAAGGCAGAAATCTGTCGCAAGGCGGTTCACTGAAGGAAAAAGGACACAGCACATTTAGTTTTTACAAGCCGTTACTTTCATTTCATGCCCGCTTTAACCAGATGAAATTTTGAGCTTTGAATTCACAAGCCTCTGTCTTGTGAGCCAGCGAAAGCCAAGAAGGTGGTAGTGTGGTGTTTTTGGTTAAAAAAACAAAATGGATTGGTAGGATTACTGTTCATGTACTGTTGCTTGGTGCACATCTGGGTGAAAAAATAGCTGTCCAGTCCAACAAGATACGTAGTGTTTTCCTTCTCTTTCTCTCTACCTGCTAGGATTTTTTTTGATCAGCAGTGTTGGCTCTTGTGGATAATGGACATCCTGTTCCCAAGAAAATATTTACTATTCCACAACCATTTTCTGCTTTCCTGCCTTTCTAACAATCCATTAAATCTCTCTGTGTCTTAATGAACACTGCAGTGTTTTTCAGCCTTTCTTTTATAAACGCATCAGTAGTAGCGCCAACAGTAACTCCGAGGTGTTTTTCCTTACTGAGCAACGTAAAAGCCTGTTTACTTCAAACTCGCTCATTAATGGGTGTTTAAGCACAGTTGTGGAGTGCTTTCATGAATTGTTCAGCCGCAGGAGTTTGTGCATTAGGGCCCCATTTAGAAATGTGGCGTCTATTGTGTACACTGATCAGCCATAACATTAACACCACAAAACCAACGACAGGTTCAAGCGATATGTATTGATTCAACTCATTACAATGGTACCTCTCATGACGTGGGATATATTAGAAGTTGATTTGTTAAAAATGGGGAAAAATGGGCGACTGTAAGTGCCAAATTATGATCAGAGCATCTCCTAAACAGCAGGTCTTGTTCTATTATACGGTGATTAGTACCTAATAAAACTGGTCCAAGGAATGACAACCAGCAACAAGGTCATGGGCACTTATGACCCACTGATGTGCAGTTGGGAAAAGGCTATCTGATCCGATCGCACAGAAGAATCTGTTGCTAATGTCTTAGTGCCAGATACGACACATCAACCCATTTTCAACACATCAACTTCTAATGCATCAACCTCATGAGAGGTGCCATTGTAATGAGATAATCAATGCATATTGCTTGAACCTGTCAGTTTTAATGTTATGGCTGATCGGTGTACACGTTAGACGCCACATCTCTCACCACATCTGGTGGAGTCGATGCCTCAAAGGGTCAGAGCTGTTTAGGTAGGTGGCTTTAAGGTTATGGCTGAGTAGTGTATGCTATAATCCTTTTCCCAACATACGTCAGAGTAAACCAGCATGTTTTGGTAATGTAATAAAGAAAAAAAAACAGTATGTGATTACAAATTGAATTAGTTGTGCTTATCTGCATTGCACTGTGTGGCACATAGCTGCTCGACAGCCTGATTGAAGTCGGACATTCAGTGCTGGTTAGTGAGGTGTCAGATATCTTAATCCAGACTGACCACTGTGTAATGTAATAAGAATTTCCACATCATTTTGCTAAAATGTAATTGTGGTGTAGTAAACTAGACGTGTCAAATTATATTATCATCAGACTCGGTTACTCGGTTTTCATTTGTTTTGGCAGAATTCAGCCACAGTGACAGCTGACTGAATTTCCTGTTACGTATATCAGTTTCACCCTTTCACACATTAATAACCCTAAACCCATAGGAAAAGTTCATAAGTGTTGAAATGTTGGATAACATTTTCTTTTACACTCTCTAGTGTCTTGTGTGGAAACTCAATCAAACTTGCCCCATAAACTACTATTTCAGCGATTTAGGTAGATATTTAGTTAAAGAAACCCTGGATTACTTTTACAATAATCTAATCTAACAATGCGTTTTCGCACAGATCATCCGTAAGGTGGATAAACAGACGGCCTTGCTGGACGCAGACGACCCCGTGTCTCAGCTGCATAAGTGTGCCTTCTATCTAAAGGATACAGAGAGGATGTACCTGTGCCTTTCCCAAGAGAGGATCATCCAGTTTCAAGTAAGAGCATCCTGATTGGTGGATAAAAACATTCCTTTTCACAACCACATGTGAAATAACAAGAACAACAATGCTAGATATTGCACTGATCCCATACATAATATTAGTATTTCAGACCTGCACTAGTTCAAAATTGTGGATCAAAAATCGGAGATAACATATCAAATATAGGATCCTTTAACAAACAACAAAGAACAAAGAAAATAAAGATAAATAGCTTTTTTAGGGTCAATTTTATTATATTTATACAATTTGCTGTATATCAGCTACAATGTGACTGATTTTGTCTTGTGGTTAATTTGACTGTGAATGTTTCACTGCTGATTTGTAAGGTTTCAGCATCAGTATTTGTACACATCATTATTCAGGTGTGTGTTGATGATAATGCACGCAAATGCCTATGGTTTGCAAAAAACAAAAATTAGATGTGGACATTGAGGCTGTCAGAACATTTCTTACTTTTATGAAATCTAGACTATTGTAATTCTTTGTTCTATGGTCTCCCAGCTAAAACTCTACACTCATTTTAGTATAATCCAAAATTCTGCCCCCAGAGTCTTAGTATCCACTAAGAGGTCTGCTCATATTACGTCCATCCTGTATCAGATACACTTACTTCCAGTTACTGAACACATCCTGCTGTTAATCTTTAAAGACATACATGGCCATTTATCTCTCTGCTTGGTTACATACGTATTCCCCAGCACGTAAGCATAGGTCCTCTGATTCTGGTCTACTGGTTGTTCCTTGGTTCAGGCTTTACTCTATGGTTGGCAGGTCTACTAGTGTTGAAACTTCCTACCTCCTTGTATCTCTCCATCTTCAAAGCTCAGCTAAAAAAACCCACCCAAATATTTAAATGCAGTCATATCATTTGCATAAAGTTCTGTACTTCCAGGAATGTGTTGTATTATATTGACAGATGATATTTAAGCAAAAAAAAAAAAAATCCGATTTTTTTCTCATATGGGAAAATAGTATATTATCATATAGGGTATAGAAGTAAACTTTTAACAATTATTCTGAATCCTAAACTGTTTATTATCTATATATCCTAAATTCATTGTAGTACATACATAGGGCACTATATATTGAATTGAGCACCAATTAAGAATCAGGTACAAAAAAAACCAATAAAAATCAACAGTTTGCTATATTCTGATGTAACGTAATGTTTCCAGTTCATTAATATTTCTTTTTTAATCTGCCGTCTTGTCTCTAAGCACAAGACTACCCAGATAGACATTGTTTCATTAAAAATGTATGCACCCATTTGCTGCATTATCTTTAGTGTGTGTGTTTGTGTGTGTGTGTTTCTCAGGCCACTCCATGCCCAAAAGAACCAAATAAAGAGATGATCAATGACGGGGCCTCTTGGACAATCATCAGCACAGATAAAGCAGAATATACTTTCTATGAGGGAATGGGTCCAGTCCACTCATCAGTCACCCCTGTGCCTGTGGTTGAAAGCTTACAGGTACACACACACAGACACACCTTATTTATCAGTATTGAATCAATAGAAATGTTGCGTAGTCATTATTTTTTAATTCCTGCTGAGTGCTTTATTAGAAACACCTGTACACCTACTCATTCATGCAATTATCTAATCTCAGTGCACAAAGTCATGAAGAAGCAGGGCAGCAGGTTCCAGGACTGTTCACATTAACTATCAGAATGGGAACCTCAGTGGATTTGACTGTGGCATGATTTTTGGTGTCAGGCTGATTTGGGTATTTTTATAACGAGTGATCTGCTTGGATTTTCAACACTTGTTGATAAGAGAGATGACAGTATGGTTAATTGTGGTGAGCAGAAAAGCATCTCAGAATACATAACCTGTCAAACCTTGAGGTAGATGCACTACAACAGCAGAAGACCACATCAAGTTTCTCTTCTGTCAGCTAAAAACAGGACATTGAGGCTGTAGTGGACACACACTCACCAGAACTGGACACTTGAAGACTGGAATAACATAGACTGATCTGATTAATCTTGATTTGTGCTAAGGGAAGCAGAATGCTAGTCAGATTTTGGTGCCTTAAGCATGAATCCATGGATCTAACCTGCCTTGGGTCAACAGTCCAGACTGGTGGAGGTGATGTAATGGTTTGGGGAATGTTATACCAGTAATAAGGAATATCCGTCGACGACCTCTTGAATGCCGCAGCCTGTTTGAGTATTGATGCTGACCATCTGGTTCTCCTAATGGCCACAATTTACCATCTTCTAATGGCTAATTTCAGCATAATTATGCACAATGGCACAAAGTAAAAGTCTCAAACTGGTTTCCTGAGCATGACAGTGAGTTCAGTATTTCTCAGTGTGTTTTCCAGTCACCAGATCTGAAACCTTCAGAACACCTTTGGGATGTGGTAGACCAGGAGATTCACAGCATAAAGTGTAGGAATTTTATGATGGACAAGGATTTCACACATCTTGTGGAAGCCATATCATGAGTAATTGAGGCTGTTTTGAGAGCAAAAGTGTTCCTGATATAGTTTATAATGCATTGAAATTGAAAGGCTCAATCGTATTATAATATATTTATATAAAAACGTCTCTAAAGACAGATGCACAAATTTGTATGAAATAAAAATGTAGCTGAAATGATTCCAAACACAGCGTACCAGATTTCAGCTCTCCACAACCAGCATGTTGATCTGACAGAGCTCCGAGCTGAAATGAATAGGCTGCGGCAACGAGAAATTACAAGTAGCCACGCATGATTGGACACACGTTCTTTTACATAAACTAATGGGCTGTTCGTGTGTGTGTGTGTGTGTGTGTGTGTGTGTGTGTGTGTGTGTGTGTGTGTGTGTGTGTGCGTGTGTGTGCTCACAGCTGAACGGCGGTGGAGATGTAGCAATGCTGGAGCTAACAGGGCAGAACTTTGCTCCAAACCTGCGCGTATGGTTCGGGGACGTGGAAGCTGAGACTATGTACAGGTAGCTGCAAGCTTCATACATACCATCTACACTAATGCATATACACACATGCATGCAGTCTGCCTTGCTCTTTTTGTCAGGACCTAAACACAACTCTAGATTTTAAACAATTAATAATAATTATTATAAATTAATAAGGTTTGTAATAATAATAATAATAATTAAAAAAAACACACTCCTCGTGGAGGATGAGCCAAATGTCATGACAAGGTTAAAATAATAAGATAGTCCTATCCTTGTAGGGATCGTTGGTCCACCAATGTATAAAAATTACATCACCCCACCCCACCCCTACACCCACACTTGTGTTAAATGCTGTGTGAGCAATTTAAAGAAGACGAAGCTTTTAAAATGTTTGTCACACAGGTGAGAGTGAAATAAGACAAGGGTTGCTGGTTAAGTGCTTTGACTTAAGAAAAGACGATGTGCCGTCTTGGTGTTTCACCTTCATTATAATGTCCATTAAATGAGTGTCTGCATTCAGCTCTGGAATTATTGGCACCTTCGGGAAAGTTGAGCTAAAAAGAATAAAGAAACGGTTATGAAACAGCCATCAGAGCAGATTTGGGAAGATGGCACATACTGTCAATCACATCGACACTAGACACTCATGACCCAGACGGTTTTATTCATATACTACTGTTGTATATGTATAATGAGACCAACCTTAACTTTTTTCACTTGGATATTTTAACTTAAAGTGTGTGCTTTGTGTAATATATTCTTCCCGGTAAATCCTGTTCGTGTTGCAGGTGTGGAGAAAGCATGCTGTGTGTTGTACCGGACATCTCTGCGTTCCGTGAGGGTTGGCGGTGGGTCAGGCAGCCGGTACAGGTTCCTGTAACACTGGTGCGGAACGACGGCATCATCTACTCCACCACTCTGACGTTCACGTACACGCCGGAGCCAGGCCCGAGGCCTCACTGCAGCGCAGCCGGAGCCATCCTGCGCTCAGCTAATAACACCCCCAACACTGACACACCAAATTCAGTCACGGCAAACTCCTCCAACGCCACAGCCGCTGTGGTGTCATAACACACGTGGTAGCACTCAAGAACTTTAGTACGTGGGTGGAAAAAAAAAAGAAGAAAATCTACAGGTACATTTCAAGTGCTGCATATAAATTTCGAAACTGAACAATTTATTTGGGCAACGTAAACACACAAGTTAAGGAATACGGAAAAAAAGGAACAAGAGGGGAAAGTGAAGCGGAATGGAGACGAGGAGATGTTTGACGCTTGGTGATGGACATGGCAGAATCGGCTGAGAACACCGCGTCTGCCGAGATACAGAAGATGAGAACATCTGACCTTCGCAACGATGCATTTACTCCATGTTTTATTTGTATTTCCTATTCCCCCCCCCCATACACACACTTTCCTGATTTGATTTTGTGTGAAGGAGTAAAAACGGCTTATCACCTGTGGCTCGGTCCGGACTCATGAGGCGAGGGTCACGTTAAATTTGTAAATGAAAAGTAGTTTTATGGACCAAGGTTATTGTATAAGCTTTAGTAAAGGTACCTTTTCCTCCATATGTGTTTTTTTTTTTTTTTTTGTTTGTTTTTTTTTTTTGTATCTAAACATATAGTATGCTTTTGTTACCAAATAGATTC
>JAOVVF010000042.1:10155979-10168405 GCA_028565595.1 Duopalatinus emarginatus | reverse complement strand
GAATTTAAAGTCAGGTTATAAGCTTTTGTTTCCACAACATGGATAAGCGACAGAACTTATGTCAGGGACTGTATATAGATGCTTTAAAAGTGTATATTGAATTGTATACTCAATTAGACCACACCTGAAGTGATTTATAGAATCCGATTGGAGGAAAGTGATCGTTACTAATATTGTTTTTGTTATTATTTAAGATTCTGCAGAGCCTGACTGCTAAAAGCGTGGAACCACAAACGAATCAGAACCAACCCAGTGTCCCGAATCAGCTTCCTTTTAACGCTGCAAAACCTCCGCAGCACACAGCACCCCAGCTTGCTCCAGAGGTGCAGCAGTTACTCCAACACCAGCAACAGTTGCAGCAGCAGCAGCAGCAACAGCAGCAGCAGCAACAGCAGCAGCAGCAACAGCAGCAGCAGCAACAGCAGCAGCAGCAGCAACAGCAACAAGCACACCCAATTCCTCCACCGCAACAGCAACAACATGCACAGCAGATGCTCCAGCAGCATCCCATGATGCACCTGCAGCCACAGGGCATGCAAATGCATCATCCGCAGCAGCAGCAGCAACAGCAGCAGGCAGGGTTTCCTCAAATGCCGCAGCAGTCACATCAGTTCATCCCACAGCAGATGCACCAGCAGATGTACTCGCAGCATCAGCAGCAACAGCAACAGCACGGCTTCCTGCAGCAGCAGAAGCTGCGACCGCCGCAACAGCAGCTTCTCAGACCACCCTTGCAGCAACAGCAGCTGCAGCAGCAACAGCAGCATGCATTACAGCAGCAGTTTCTGCAACATAGAATCCAGCTGCAGCAGCAGCAACAGCAAAATCAGCAACAAATGCACCAGCAACATTTGCAACAACAGCAGCAGCAGCAGCATCAACAGCATTTCCTGCAACAACACATGCAGCACCTGCAACAGCAGCAGCAACACTTGCAGCAGCAGCAGCAGCAGCAACAAATGCAGAACACGCAGCCTCTGCAGCATCAGACGCAGACGCCGATGCAACTCGTGCAGCCGCATCAACTGCTGGGCCATGAACCAGGGCAGGAGAGTAAGTAGAGCAGTGAGGATACACACTAGCTTACGGTTCTTAAAGGACTGATTTGGTGTAGTATGTACCATTTTTACCTTAACCCAAATACTGAGCACGATATAATGATAATCACAGCTCTGATTGTGATAAATTAAGGTGTCAGTTTATTTGTTTTTTGTTTGTTTATTAAGAAGTACAAAAATGTTATTTGTTAAATAATTGTATTAATTATAATAGTCAGTAGTCATTTATTATTCATTTAAATGATAGTGTTCAATGTAGTGTAGATTTTTAAAATTCATTTATTAATGGCGTTAATGTTAGTAATTATTTAACCTTATAAAATAGTACTTTTTTTCATCGTTATAATTGCCGATTAAATGTATTGTAATTAAACCGAATACTATAATAAAGATTTGTTCATTTAGTCATATAATAATTTACTGAATACATTTAAACGCAGCACTAAATACAAAACATATTTTGTGTTTTCTTATTTGTGTTTTTTTTTTTTTTTTTTTTTTTTTTTTTTTTTTTTTTTTTTTTTTTGTATCTAAACATATAGTATGCTTTTGTTACCAAATAGATTCTGTTCCTACTCTGAGTTTTTACACATTTTTTGTTTATTTTCTTTCTTCTTTTTGTTTGGGCATAGCAGGGTGCTGTGGCCCGTTCTTGGCTTTTGTGTATAGCTTTTTTTCATCTGTATACGTATAGATATGTGTATACGTATATCCTTTTCACATTTGGACTTCGTTTTTGATACTTCGCAATTTTTTGATATGGGACTTGTATTTTCTTTCTTTTTTAATTTCAACTTGTTTTGCTTTGGGAAGAAACTCAGAGGGTCTATTTTTATTATTGATTTTTACAAATTCTCTGAAAAGAACAAAAAAGCTTTAAAAAGCCTCTGCCTTGTCTGCAATATGACGTGTAATATGCTTCCTTTAAGGATTTTATAATCGTGTGTGTTTAGGTATCCTGGGAGGAGCAGCAATTTCTCTCTCCCTCCTGTTTCAAAACAGCCAAACCAGTCAGCACCAGTTGCAATACAGAGGCACGGAACGAGCGTGTGCGCTAAACCGTAGCCATTCAGTACTGAACGTTTTTTTTTGTTTGTTTGTTTGTTTTTTCTTCAGCGCACATGAAGTGCATGATCTAAAAGCAGCGCTGCTGGGTTTGGATGCTGTTACCATCAGAGTGTCATAAGTCTGGACTGGACAGATTTTCTTTTGGTTCCTGCTCTGAGATCATGGTGTCTGCTAAAACATGTTTGAAATTCGTTTGTCTTCCTAATTTTGAATTTTGCTAATAGGAATTTTTTTTTGTTTTGTTACAAAACGACTGGATTATTTGAATAATTAATATTCTTCCATTAGACGTGGCCTTACTGTAACAACACGTTTAGTTCAAGTGCAGTTCACACCTTAAGACCGTGGCCTGTGACTGTAACCTCTTGAGCTCAGCCTTGTGTTGTTCTTTTCTTTCTTTCGTTTCCTTCCTTCTCTTGATAGTCATTAACACGGCTGTTTTAAAGTTCAGACTTGACGCCCTCAACTTCTGCATGTCGTCAAACTTCTAGATGCTCTCACATTAACATACCCAAAGATGTTGTGATGCGTAGTCATTTCCGTTCGTAGAGTCGTGGAAGAGTGTGTTGGCAGTCGTGGCCTCGAGTACACCAAAAGTAGAGCTTTACTACGTCACTTATCGATTTGTTCCATGTGGCCTTGCTAACACACTAATGTATATGAAGATTAATAATGCCAGCTAGGAGAAACTAACCAATCGGCCTGCTGTCGTAGTTTTGTACAGTAGATTAACTTATGAGGAGCATCACAATGCTTCCTTTTGCTAAACCTGTTTGTATTTCATTGCGCCTGCGTCTCCGGTTCATAGCCTAGCAACTGTGGTATCCGAGCAATTTGATGTGTGTGTGTGTGTGGTGACACGAGACTAGAGAAGTGTCCACTAGAAGTTTAATGCCCTTTAGACATATGTTTGTTGTTTGAAGATATATGCATACAGCAATATTGTATATGTTCTGTGTCTTGGTCTGTGGGAATAACCACTGATTTTCACCAGCCTGACCCACTTCTAGTGGTTATACTCAACAGCACACTCATCTCGGTTCACTCCGCCCGTTAGTTTAGACTCATATGCCGTCTGATTTTAGACTAATAGGACAACTTTCTCCTGCTTGATTAGTGAACGCTGAGTCGATGCATATCAGAAACATTTAAAGGTTTATACCTGCTACACGTTTACTAGCAAACAAAACGCTATTCACTTGTCCTGGTTGTTCATTCCTGACTGGAACATTTAAGTTAAAGGTTTACTAAAGGACAGCGCTCTTCCCCCTTTTCCATTCCCTTTTTTTACTAATATGAAAAGTAGCTTTAAAGTCTAATATTGTATTTTTAAATTATTAATGTAACCGCCTCCTTGTTTAGTGTGGCGTTACCATTGAAGTGCTTTAAGGCCCGCTAGCCTCCAAGTGGAATAAAAAAAAAATGCCCTTAGTATTTGAATTTGCTTAAGAAAAGAGAAACGGTCGTCCATCCTGTTTGTTTTGAGCTGTTCGAGGACGTTCTAACTGTAAATGTTGTCCGACGTCTTTATGTGCAGTGGTCAGCTGAAGCAGTGGCAGCACGTTGCTCTCCAAACAGGCATACATGACAATCCTTTAGCTGTTTTTTGCTGTTTACATGGACTTTGTTTTCTGTTTTTTTTTTTTTTTTTGTGCTGCAGAGCTTTTAGAATGAAGGATTTTCTTAGTCCTGAACCGTGTGTGTGTGTGTGTGTGTGTGTGTGTGCTTTACATTACTCAAGTTAACAAGCTGTCAATTTACTGATCTGACAAAACGCCATTTTCTGTCCATTAGGTAACGTTGTGAAGAAGTTCAGACGTATAGGGATGCGCGTGTTTAACAACATTGCGTGTCGTCCTCACAGCGGTGAAACGTCGCAGCTCATTTCATTCGGTCGTATTTACACAGTTCACAAAAACCGCCTAGCAAATAACACCTTTTATAGTCCAGTGCTAAGTCACCTCACTTCATGTTTTACTTGGCTCTTCCAAATGCAGCTGTTTTTTATGAGCTCTGATGGATGTGTGCAAGCGTGTGGATGTCCTCTAATATGCCAAAAGACTTTTTTTTTTAACTTTGACTTTCATGCACTGCCCAAGAAAATGAGCACCAGAGGCAGCTTTGCAACAAACAAAAGAAAAAAGAAACCTTTTCATTGTATTAGATGAGTTGTAAAAGCAAGTTGAGCTTCTTTGTGGCACAAAGAGTTACAGTTTTAAAATAATAAACATTCAATGTCTCTCTCTCTCTCTCTCTCTCTCTCTCTCTCTCTCTCTCTCTCTCTCTCTCTCTCTCTCACACACAGTCAGAATAGACCGACTGCACACCTCATTTAACTCTGTCTCTTTGTAGGTTTTGCTCTAAGATACTTTTGCACTTATTCATTGTACCTACGAAGAATCTCATTTTCTCGTGTTCCTTCTTGCTGATTGTCTTGTGCCCAGTTCTACATTTGTGTCTGTGTGCACCGAAAGCCTAGCTTACGTCTGCATAATGCTCTCCCCCCCCCCCTTACACGAGTAAAAGCCCCATGTCTCTGAGCGTATTGTTCTAGTGATAATAAGCCGAGGTGTTGGTATGGTAGTGGTATCAGTCCTGCCAGTAGGATCCTGTGCCGTCTGTGATATTTTAGCAATAACATGAATCATGGGGGCAGTTTTGTTTTTTGTTTTTGTTTTTTTTTTTGTATGTAGAACATTAGTTTCAGTTGTCTGGTTGTTTATTTGTGCATATTGCGCCTGCTCAGTTTAATATGTCATTAAAGAAATAAAAACAACTTGCAATATTGGCATAAAAATCAAGAAATAAAAAAACTGAGAAATATTAATATTGTATTTTCTTTGATTCATGCAAACGAGTCTCTTTTTTTTTTGTACCTCATTTGTACAGTTCTGCAAAAAAAAAAAAAGAAATTACATGCTCATTTTCAACCAGATGGTTCACGCTGATAAATTTCACTCAGTGGCAGACACTGCCTCTTAATCCACATCTGTTTAGATAGTTTTCAGTTTGCTAGTCACTCAGGATACTAAACACCAAAAAAAAAAGCTGTTATCCTCCCCGGTGCACTGACTCATGGGTAATGTCACTGGTGCCTTGTCAGAGTGCCATCCTAATCCTTTACTCTTTACCCTCTCTCCACTGAGGCTGCTAAAAGCCATATTTTGCTCCTTTTGATTACTGCAGGGCAAAGGAAAGTATTCCACACAAGCACATGAGCGATGCTAAGCGTTCCACAGACACCCGGAGACGTTTCCATTTAGCTGCCCAAATATTTTATTGGGTTGCTGTGTGTGCGCGTGTGCCCGTGTTTACAAGAGCGCATCCAATTCGGAGCGCTTAAAAGCTTTATTTAATCCTTTGCCCTTCAGAAAGTAGCCATTTCACTTTCCAACATGTACTGTTGATGGATAGGAGGGAAAAATCGGACTGACAAATTGCAAGATGTACAGAACGAGATGTCTGCTTTATACTGAAGACATATAGGTTGAGGCCAAACGATGATTGAGATGATGCATCAGAGTTTCAGCTTTTATTACCTGATATTTACGTCTATGTTAAACTTAGAACATGACGTCTTTAGTCACAGTCAAGCCAATTTTAGGTGATCAAAAGTATTTGAACAGACACTCTTAAAGTAAGTAACACTTTGGATGCATATCTAACAGGATCAAACCAGTGACCCACTGATATCACCAAACTGTTGCATCTTTTTTTTAATTTCTTGATTTAGTTTGGAGGCTGTTTCTCCCTCTGGTCTCCTCTTCAGGAGGTAAAATTGAGTTGCAGTCTAGTAATTACCTGGTCCAGAAACTTTTGGTTTCTTGTGTTTGCAGGTTTGGGTCATTGACCTGCTGTATGATGAAGTTCTTTTAAATTGGATGCATTTTTCTATTAATTGGCAGACAAACTATTTCTGTAGTCTTCTGACTGCTGCGGCTACCATCATGAGTACCATCATCAATAAAGATTAGTGAGTCTGTTCCAGAGACAGCCTACAAGCCCAGACCATGACTCTACCTCTACACTGCTCACCTGATGTGCTTGTAGGTTTTGGATTTCTTTCTTTCACCACAAATTGGCATTTCCATCACTTTATAACAGGTTGATCTCGGTTCCAAAACCTTGTCTTGATCTGGCCCACAGGTTCTCAGTGATAATTAGTGGTTTGTATCTTGTGATATATTCTCTATATTTCTGCTCTCAATGTTTTTTTTAAAGGTGGACTGTGATAACTTCACCCCTGCCTTGTGGAGGTTGGTTGTAGACGTCAGTGACTGCGGTCTTTGTGTTTTTCTTCATAGCTCTCACAATGTTTCTAGCATTATCTCCTTGGTTGACTGGTTTGATGTTAGGATGTCAGCACACCAGAGGTTTCAATTTTTTTCAGGGCTTTTCCAAATTGTTGTAGTGACCATACCCAGTGTTTGTTCAGTGGCTGTGATAGGTGTTCTTTTTCACAGCTTTATAAAGATGTGCATTTCTCCCATAAGCAGCCATCTGGTCATATTGTCGGTTTATCCTTTTAAACAACAAGAGCAATATTTACAGGTAAAACCCAGGGCTCAAAGAAAGAGTTGATATTTAAAGCTATTAATTATTGAAACGATCGATCTAACAATGAAAGTGAACTATTTTGCCTTACTGTGTTTGCACACAGAAGGAATGTGACCTCTGCATTTAATCCATCCATGCAGTGAAACACACACCAGTGAACACTAAGAAAACACACTTGCCCAGAGCAACCCCCAACCACAGGACCCAGGGAGCGGTTAGGGGAATTAGGTGCCTTGCTCAAGGGCACCTCAGTCATGTCTTGCCGTGGGTGGGGATCAAACCCACAACCTTCCGGTCACAAGACCGGTTCCCTAACCACTAGGCCACGGCTGCCCCACAGCTGCCTGTGAAAACACTGATCAGTCACTTGTTCCAAAATTATTGATCACTTGGATGGGTTCAAATAAAAGGTGTTACGTTAAACACATCCTGATGGAAATTTCAGGTACTGAAAGCCGAAATTCTATATTCATATTCAGGTTTTGATCTCAGACCCAAATGCCTTCAGTGTATAGACAGCCTTGCTGTTCCAGTACTTTCGAAAGGTGCTGTATATCAGGCTGTGGATATTTATGTTTTCTCCTACAGAATGTAATGATGTGTGAAATTTCCCAAATGTACAGTTGAACATTAAGCTACAATGAGGCTGCTTTTGAAGGTACATATAATAAAACAGGCCAAAGTGACATAGTCTGTCAAACTGCTACATTTTTTGGTAGCACTTTAAATTACAGCCCGCATATTACTGAGTAAGTACAGAGTAAGTACGGCGTAAGATACTAGAAATATGTGGTTATTACCGGGTATCTTACGGTTATTACTGGGTATCTTACAAACACACGTAACTACCTTCCAAATTCATTGTACATCTAAGCATAATTCTATTATTATATTCAATCACAAAGTTGGATTAAATGTATGGCAGTTTATGCCAGTGACTGACCATAATAGTCATCAGCACATACTTTATAGATATTTTATACTGTTTAGCCTGTATGTACCGAGACATTATATGTACACAGCTGACTCATGATGAAACGTTTCTCCTGTGCTCACATGGGTACGGCAGGGAATTTGCATCGTTGTCCTCCACCACTTTCCTGCTTCCTCAGCTCATCAGACTTACCTTTGGGTAGTTCTGGTCACGCAAGAGGTCCTCGGCATGTATCATTCCTTTTTATATATTTAACATTCTTTGAACAACACAGAAACTAATGTAAATATGCACCCACAGACTTTAACCCTCAAGTGTTATGTTAGTGCAGCTTAAATACCCAGTACTTTCCTGTATCATACTTGTAAGATACCCAGTAATAACCGTAAGATACCCAGTAATAACCACATATTTCTAGTATCATCCCCATAACTTACTCTGTACTTATCGTGTGTTATTTGTAAAATGTTTGTAAGATACCCAGTAAAACCACATATTTCTAGTATCATCCCCTTTACCATTTTTTTGTCAGAAATAAAAAATATGCGAATTGTTAAAAGTGCTTTAAATTGCAGTGTTTGTGTTCGAACTCTTGGACTGGTTGAACATATCAGAGACAGGCTTTAGGTGTAATCAGACCTTTATTATATTCAGTGTTTAGTCACTACCAAGAGCCATATACGAACAATTACACTGCCTCGAATGCATAAAGTAACACAGTTACAAACAGTCTACATACAGTTAGTTAGTTAACGATGGAAACAGAAATAAAAAGTATTTAACTGAGAAATGCGACTCATACAAAATGCTACATTTTTTTTTCCTTTTGGGAGGAAAAGGCCCAGGTGTGAGTGACAGGCCTTGGCTTGATGCGTTCCGTGTTGCTCACAGGTGAGAAAAGTCTCATGGGAAGATAAGAAAAGGCGGCAGAAAAAATAAAAGGTACGATCTGTACTGGTTCAAAGAACACTCAGTATTTGTGTAAAGAATCTACTGTGTACTTTGGGGAGGGAAAAAATGTTGATGTGCTACTTGTGCTGACATACCCCATGAACACAGAAGCTGCACAAAGAGCGCCAGCAATGAAATTTACCAACGCTGTATTTACACATTTCGACATATTTGTGTGGCAATGACAATAGACTGTAACTACGGAGGTATGCCAGGATGTTTCAGTATATTTACATATAAACAGATGTGAACACATGTTATATTTGTGTGGGGTGGTTTTTTTTCTTTTTCTTTCAGTCTGAAAAATGACCCAAAGGAGTAAATTATACGTTAATAATATTATGTACACAGGACTTGAACCTGACTTTATGTTCATTTGACATCATTCTAAAGGACTGCACACGCTTTGGCTATGCTGGAGGTCTGTACAGTCTCTGGAAGCGTTAACTGTGTGTTTTCTCAGAGGATCTGGACAACCTCAGTCCTTTGTAGCCAGTGTGTGCCACAAAATGTAAAATCACAGCTAGTGGAGGAACGTTTAAAGCTTTAAGCATTCAGATAAAACAAAATCAGTATTATTTTTTTTTCTATGTAGGTTGAAAATGACTGACTGTGAATGGACAATGGAAAGTAATAACCAGTGTTAGATTGGTAGCACTGGTTTTAGTTAGCAGTGTTAATTATTTTATTCATCCACTGGAACCAAGTAAGGTATGATAACCCTCCACATTACTCCAGTAAGGTGCACAATTTTTCTGTATGATTCATCTTTGCTAGATAAGTGGTTCTAAACCGATCGAATTACACAGAGCATAAAACTGTATTGATGAAGAGATAAATTTTAGATCCTTAATGAACCTCCTCTCCTCTGTCTCTACATGTGACTGTAAATGGACTGGGATTAGTCCATCAACTCCTGCACATGAGTCAGTGCCCTAATGTGGACTAGAGCATCCAATCCAAAAGACTGGGTCGCAGCCCACAGGTGGATTGCAGAAGATTATATTTGAGCAAATAAAATTAGCAGGATGGAAATGAAGCCATCCCTGCTACTTATAACAGCCTTCTTATGTAAGCAGAGACTATCTACTCTCTAAAAAGAGAAAATCAATAGACAAGGCCATGCAAATTTTGTGATTATTAAATGTATATCTCTTCAGAATGACTGATTTACCTATTTGTTAATATAAGGTGATGCAGAAATGGCAGTGAAAATGGTCAGGAACATTTATGTATGCACAAACCTATAGATAAGACCTATGAATTAGGTCACAATGGTTTGTGATTTTTGAAAACAGTGGGTTCACAAAAAAAGGTTTGGGCAACAGCGGACTGGGCCGACCCTCATGCCATGCACAGTCATGCTCCATTTGATGTGACTGTTTTCTCACCAGTGACACGAACTCAAAACTCTAACATCTAACATCAGTCTCTCAATGTTCTCGTCCACCAGTGCATGCAGACATAACGTCTCGTATATCAGTCAGAGGTTTAGTTCTCAGCAAATGCTCTGGTTTTTTTACACGTCATAGGAAAAGTTTTCAGAAAATCTAGCCATTGGGTTGGCTGGATTGAAAGTAATACAGAGAAAGAGGTTCCTCTTCAGAAAAATAAACATAAGTAGGCAACTGTTCTTCCTCACATAGCAATCTTTGAGGGAACCACTACAGAGCAGACGATAATTAAAGGAATCCACCAGTCCGAATTCATGAGTACAAACCTCTCTCTTTCAGTCTGCTATGCTTGTGCTGAGCCGCGGACGCTACTATACGTCAGCCTGGTGAGTGTCCCACTAGACTGTGTGTTCTCCTTCCCTCCCCCTCCAGCACATCCCAGCGTTCCAAGTGCACCTCCTCCTCCTCCTCCTCCTCCAGCGGCGCTGAGGCGACCACTGCCCCGGCCCTCTCTATCCGCATGCCCTGTGCAGCAGGAAAACGTAGCTAGCATGCCTTGGCGAAAGCGCTTGTTCATGAAGCAGTAGATGATGGGGTTGACACATGCTGAGGTGTACGAAAGCAGGTGGATGAAGGAGATGGGAGCTCCGGAGAGCAGACGGTCAGCCGAGCGCTTGTCAAACGCCCGCCAGGCATTCGCTGCAAACACGGGCGTCCAGCAGAGGAAGAAGAGCACCACGATGACCAGCAACATGCGGATTACGCGCTTCTTGGCCATCAGGTTGGCTGTGGGGCTGTTGCTATACACACGGTTTAGCTTGGTTTTACTGGTGGAGGAAATAAGTGCTGATTGCTGATTGGCAGATGCATCTGAGCGCTTCTTCTTGGAGGGCTGAAGATAGCAGCCATCACACTCGCTGGGCTTCAGGCTTCCTGTGCTGTTCTGCCTCTCTGAGGAACATACAGGAGATGTACAAAAATGCTGATGTTATAAACACATCATACTCAAACTAACAAGAATTTGGGGTCTAGGGAAGAGATAAAAAAAGACCCTGGTGTAATTTTATAGAAAACACAGTACTATACACTAGATTTTGTAGATGTATACAATTGGAAACCCTTAGATTACCATTAAAGCCGTATAATTATAGGGCGGCATGTTGGATTGTTTCTAAAAACATTTTGATTAAATATTATAAAAATAAACTTTATTTTTAAATGTCAGTAAATTTGAGAAAAGCCCCAGACTTACTGACTGTAAAATCACATGCATTCACATTCTCTCTTAATAACGTATCTTAGAGAGATCATTCTAGAGAGATTGATCTGCTTTCACTGTGTCATTATTAGCATAATGTTTACATTGTGTCCCACATTGATGGATTCAATAAAAACTGTTAAGGAAATATTAGCAATAAAATGTAACTGTTCAAAATTTCAACTTTCACACTGATGGTTAAAATAAAAATGTTAAAGCAGTGTAAATAACATTAACAAAAGGGACAGTGTTAGATGCCACCCGTGTTCTTCCCTGCACTTTTTCACTTATGATAAACAAGTGCACATTATAAGACAATTTGGGTTTAATGAGCTCACTGTGTTTGGACTGACCAGGCCAAGCCTTAGGCCTCGATTCATCCATTTTAGATGAGCTGCCCAGAGTGATACGGCATTAATATTCATATAATGGTTATTACTTCATCCAGGAAACAGTGTTGCCAAGCTGTTAGCTGAGATAGATGTCTAAGGTAAACATGTGAAGGGTGATTTATGGGATGGAAATGGAAGCTTTTAATGGCCTGAGCTTGTCTTTGTGACCTCCATTAGAAGTATCGTTAATAATTGCCCTTCACAGTGAATGTAGGACTGAGACAGTGGAAATTTCTCCATTTTCATGGAAACCTGGCCATGGGCCCATTAAGCCTTCATGCTGAATCAATAGCGCATCAATAGTGCATCAGTAGCGCACAAAGAGAAACACTGACCTGCATTATGTTAGACATTTGGAGCACTAGTTACTCAGACATCTTTCACATTGTGGGTGTCGCTGCAGCATGTTAAGGACCTATTTAGCAGATTTGTCATAATAATAGTAGATGTAAAAACAGGAAAAACAGGATGTATTTTAATAGATAGTTTAATTTCATTTTACTTTAAACTGAAATTGTTGCAAAAATTAAATCCTGGCCAGAAACTAGTTTTACCAACTGCAGACTGATATTATGTTCTTATTATTTTTATTTATACCAAAGTTAGTTCTGACCCTGCAATCTGATTGGCTGACGTTCCAAGATTGTCGATATTGCACGATAACGCCACCGGGACCGAAACGCTCCAAATATCACTTCACCACATACACACATGTAACACATACACACACGTATCCGCCTAATATTTCCTCCTCCAGTGTGGATCAGTCTGCACCTTTACTGTCTCTGTACTGAAGATTCACTTCACTGACATG
>JAOVVF010000042.1:10131618-10145844 GCA_028565595.1 Duopalatinus emarginatus | reverse complement strand
CTCTCTCTCTCTCTCTGTGTGTGTGTGTGTGTGTGTGTGTGTGTGTGTGTGTGTGTGTGTGTGTGTGTGTGTGTGTTTCTCTTTTATCTTGTCCAAAATATAAAATGTAGAACAGGACCACTAGGGAACAGATTCCTTAACTGAGTTAGGTTTACCATTACCCTATCAGTTATTTAATACTGAGTGTATTAAGGGTACGTAACATGTAAAATATATTGCTTAAACAACCTAATCTTATACAAACCTGCTTTTAGTACGCATAAGTTATTAGTGTCTAAACATTACACTTTTCCATTTGCAGATCTAAGCAAGTTCAGACCTGTATACGCACCCAAAGATTTCCTAGAGGTGAGTTTCTTTTGACTGAGAATATCTGCTACTGGTTAAGAGATTGACAGGGCTTGGGTTTGAAATAGCTGATTGGATTCTGTGGGGAAATGTTTCTCTAAATAACTCAGAAATGACCCGAGAGATGCTGTGTGTGATTGACAGGCACAGATACATGCTTCCTGATGACAGGATGTTTTGCTCGAGCACACCCAGTTTCCTTATGATTATCAGTGATGAATGTGGCATATACATAAACACACTGTTTCAAAGCATAATGTTGTAATGTATAGATAGGCATGAAGGAACGTTTCAGATTACGTGACTGTAAACCGATAAACACCATGCATCATGTGATTTCATTACTGGACATGCTAAATATAATATGTAGCATATGTGAAATAAATAAGTTAGGTCAGTAATGGATAATATATGACCATTCGGCTTGTGTGGAAGGTGTTGATTAGTCTAAAGAACCCCAATCATGACTGCAGCGAGGTTCTGACTGCCAGGAGCCACTGGGGACTTATTCAGGTCTCGCTCAACGTCCGTGACGTCCCACAGATGGTGAGTGTTTTTGTTTATATACATATATATATATTCCCCCTTTTATCCAGTTGATCTCATCTACATGTACTGCATCTGTTTGCAGAGAGAGGCTTATCCAGAACTGAGCCTGAATTGTGGCCAACTCGGAATAGACGATCACACACATGTCCCTCCAGGTATTCCTTTATTCTGTCTATCTGTCTGTGAATGGTATGTCATCTAACTTCCTCTGACCCAAGTCCATCCAGTTAGCTCTCGTACAGTGTAGACATTTTAAGTCGTTTCTTGAGATCACAGCACAAAATCAAACACAGGCTCTTTGCTTTTTGTTATGTGTTATTTTTAGTTTCTGAATAAAAATTTACTAATGTTAGTGAATGTAGTTCTCCCTAGTTCCAGCCATTCACTAACAATGCAAAATTCACCAATAAATAACAATAATAAATTCACTAATAATACAAAATTGATAAAAAAAAATTACAGTTCTGGTGAATACTGCTTATTAAATTAAATCCCCTATATGTTATAGGACACTGTAGAACCCTGTTGTGGGTGATGAGGAAGACTAGGGAGACAGGCTTGTCCCTTTTATTCTCACTCTCATAACCTGCAGTTTTTTAGGTGTCTGTATGCAGACACACATGCCTCTGCTCCTCTCAGCTCTCTGATCGTATCACCCTCTCTCTCCTTACCCAAACAAAAACTACACCTAAGTAACCGTTTCACAGCAGCCACTCGACCATGCCATCACTGCCACATACACCTAATCAAATATACTGAGTGGTATTTGATAACTGGACTACAGTTACTGTAGGACAGAATGAGCAGTTTAATTTAAACATTGATGTTACGTAGAAAAAAAAAGATTCTAATTCTTCTTGTCCGCTTTAACCCACGGGGGGCTGGAGCCAATCCCAACAGCATCGGAGAAGGCAGGGTACACCACGGACAGGTTGCCAACACACACTCACACATGCACACCTATGGGCAATTTAAAGTGAATGATCAACCTAACTTTAGTCTTTGGACTGTTTGAGGAAACCCGGACCCCGAATCGAACCTGGGTCGTCTTTCTGTGAGGTGACGGCACTAACCGTTACACCACTGTGCTGCTAAAACCAAAGATTGACCCTTAGTGAATGGGAAACTAGTAAACTAAAGTAGTAAAAAGTCAGACTATAGTGTAAGTGTATAACAGTATAACTGGTTTATCCAAGGATTGGAAAGCACTGCATAGATGATGGTGCCTACAATATTTAGAATGCACTGTTTACTGTTTAGATTTTTTTTCTCATCTTTATACAGATTTGTTTGAAAGTGAACATCTCCGTATTGGAAAGAAAGGTAAAAATAACAAAGCACAAGGTTTACCTAAATCTGTTCCCAAGTGGCTCTTTGTTTAATAGCTGTTGAATGTCAATATTTTGCTGAACGTATTTGTGTAATGTCTGTCATCTCACTTTTAACCATTCATGACACAGCTGGTTACCTGGTATTTGGAAAGCAGAGCAAAACGACATGCTTTTTTATAGTGCTCTTTAGACATACGCATATACATCACACTCATATACATCTCTCTCTCCCTCTCCATTTTCACTTCTCCATTATACGCATTCCTTCATTTAAAGACAAAAGAAAGACAGACACGTACCTTCAGAGCTCTCATGCAGAGACGTCTTATTAAACAAAACCGATGAGGAAGGAGGACTCTGTGTTTATGTTGGTTCATCCTGTTGTTCATTACAGTCCATGAAAGTGAAGTGTATAGATTAACTTTATAGCCCTCGTGTACCTTTTAAGTGTGTATACACTGAGTGTTTTCTGTGTGTAAGTGTTAAGTGAGCAGGACAGTGCGGCTGCTCAGCAGTACAGCAGACAGGGATGTCCCACTGGCCTCCGAGCTCAGCTATGGGCTCTGATCCTTGGTGCCACTAATGAACCAGAGGTAACACACACATGTCTTGCTGCAGGTTTTTTGTGTACCAGTCATGAATTATAATCTAAGCGAATGAACCAAGTGACAAAAATGCAGACAGTGTCTTTGATTTAAGTATTATTGAAATACACAGATCAGGCTTAACATTAACACCACCTGCCAGAACAGCACTGATGTGTTGAGATATAGACTCCACATCTATATCTTTTGTAGTCTTTTGTAGTATCCAGCACCAAAACTTTATCAACAGGTACTTCTGTGGTATCACTCCAGGTCTAGACTTCACTGCCCATGCAGATCAGTAAGTGTTGGTGCTGGTCCACCGGTTGTCCTTTCTTGGACCAATTTTGATAGGTACTATCCACTGCGTATTGGAAACATATCGGAGCTGCTGTTTTGGAGATGCTCTGACCCAGTCTTCTAACCATCACAATTTGGTGCTTGTCGGAGTCACTCAGATCTTTACACTTGCCCTTTTTTCTGTTCACCTGCTACTTAATGTACCCAAATCTTAACATGTATCATTGTAAGAAGATCATCAATGTTTTTCACTTCCATTTACATTTACGGCATTTAGCAGATGCCCTTATAAAAGTGTTTAGTTGATATCTTGGAGTATCTGAAGCTAATGAAGGTAAGTCAGGATTCAAGAACTCAAACCAGAATCCTACTGGCACTTCAGCTGCCAGTGGTTTTAATGTTATGGCTGATCTGCTTATACATACACTCTATCTTCTCACTTTGGGAAAAAAAAACAACAACGAATAGTCAATCTAGAAATGTTTATTACTAATTGTTTAGTCAAGAGGAATAAAAAAAATGCTTTATTTTATTGAAGCAATCTGGAATCTAATGTAACCAAAAGCCTGTATCATATTATCTTTTATTGTTGTACTTGTTTATACTGTTTATTTATAGGTTTATTGGGCTTAGAAAGTGTGTCTACTTCTAATAAAGAACTCAGTTAGAGTCCAATTAGGATCTGAAAACATGTTAATTCCAGAACAATTTAAGTTTCATTCTATTGCTATTTTGTATTATTTTGTTAGGTATGTGCAATAATAGTGATCAAAATTATAACAAAATTAAAATTCCAGCTGTTTACAAACTTTTAATTGAATCTGTGGATTTCACAATGGCAATTTGTTACAGGATCTGGAAACAATGGCTTCTGTGATAATTTCTAAATGATTTAACAGGGTATACTCAACTCTGAAATCATTTTGTAGTATATCTCACCATCTTTGAGTTTTACAGTCTAAATCCAGATGTCTCTATTCTTATATTTAAGCGTGCAGTGATCTGACACATTTCCTGTTAATTATAGGGACGTTTAGCCTCATTTGACATGCTCTGGCTGTGTTCCCCTTACACTGTTTCATGTCAGACGACAAGACCTGTATTTGAGAATAGTCCTAAAATCATTAACTGTTTTCACAGTGAGGTTCTTTTCCTTCGGTGCGTTGCAGTTGTACTGTTCTGACATAAACCAGACACTTGATGGCTGTAATTTCTAGCTTTGGATATAAGCGAATTGCCTGACAGTTTTCCACATCTCTGCTTTTTCATGTTAATCCTTCACTTGCTGCTAAAGAAGTACAGGAAATGTTCTTCATTACTTCCTGCTTTATGCTTGTCCTTATGTTGGGATCAAGATAATAGATAGTAATAGTTCTGCTGAAGGCTTTTTAGTGTGCTATTATCTGCAAATATATGGTTCTATTGTTAGAAAAGTCATGTTAATCATTACGTGTATGGCCTTAACGTATATTATTGAGTCCTTTACATATATGTGGTTGGAAAGGTTGGCAGTTTATGTATAGGTAATTCTACAATACACTCTGGCTGTTCATTCTATTAGTTTTTAATTGTATTTGACCAGAAATAGGGGGTAACTTTAAATGGTGGTAATGTTTGTCAGGGAATTGTGGGTAATTCTTTTAGCCAGTTTGGTTTCTGACCTCACTATTCAAAAAAAAAAAAAAAAGAAAAGGCACATTGAGGCATCTTCAGGTTTAGCTTTATGGTATTCCATCATTCAGGTTAGATTCAATTGCTTTGCCTTTTCTTTCTTTTTGCTAGGACATCATGCATTATGAGCAACTGAAGGCTGCAGTCATACACCATGACCTGCTGGTGGATAATCTAATCTATAAGGTACGCACACAGACACTCATTCACATATGAGAAGGTTTAAAAGGTGCAGTTTATTTAATAAAAATAGATTTTGTGGCCGCTTGATTTATTTGACGTTTTAGGCGAATTGTAAATTTTTAGCCATTGCTTAACGTAGGCCATTTAAATTTTCTTTAATTGGTTTAGAGTTCAACCGAAAGTCTGGAGTCACATGTTCCAAGGTCGTGTTTCTTCAGGTGCTACCTTTAATTTATGAGCACAGATTAGATCTGGACAAAAGAAATATGAAATATAAAACAGTGATATCACTTTCCTAGAATTAAAACCATTTTCTTGACTGTGGTATTATCATGCGTCTCTGAGCTTGGTAGTTAAACTCGATCTCGAGATTTGTTATCATAATGATCATACGATAATTAGCCTGAAAATCAAGTGAATCTAGAATGCAATTAAGCTTTTTTTTTTATATTGATCTTAGGATGTGAAGCTGACTGCAAGTAATGATGACTATTACTTTGTGTTTGAAGACTTTCTATATCAGGTGAGTGTTAGCCAACCTCACAGCATATATGCCCTTTCCTCCACATTTCCTTGGACACCATTTAGTATGCTATTACATTTTTTTTTTTACTTGAGAAACATGTTTGTCTCACCAGCATTGTGAGGACCATTCATTGACACAATTATTAATGCAACTATTCCTACACATTACTTTCAGCCCAAATGGAAGCGCTTTGCTTCTTGTAGCTTTTTAAAATATAACCAGCAAAAAAAAAAAAAAAACTTGGCTGGGGACCAGCCAAATATTCCAACAAGGTCAGATAATCCTATCTCAATCGGCCCATACCAAACACACACACATACACACACACGTACACATTATACATATAAAAAATATATATAATATATAAAATATATATAAAAAATTGAATACATAAAATATATTAAAAAAATTGAAATGCGATCACATAACTTTGTGTCTACTTCTGAGTGATGAATTTGACTTAGTATATTATTGTGTTTGATAATTTCACATAGTTTTAATAAAACAGTTCCATGTACACATTCACTATAACTCCATCTTCTTTTCATAACTCTTCTTTTGTCACAGACAGATACTGTTGCGTTATCAGAAACAACATTATAAAGTAAACTTCTGAAGGACATCATCCATTCAAATCCACATTTCTTGCCTTGTGATGAGACACAGAATGTGCTGGTCTATGCAATGCCAAAAGAGGATGCATCTAAAAATACCCCCAAAACTATTCAGTTCTAGATAAAGACTCAGACTAAATGACACTAGGATTTTTATGGATTGTTTCACTTACAGTTAAACTAATTTTTTGGTGGCTTAAACATGCCTGACCCAAATTGAGGTTTATGTAATTAATTCTCTCAGCACTGATGACAGCTTTACTTAACATCCTGATTGCATTTACAGTTAAAGAACAGACTCAAATAATGTCACGTTTAGTAAAACTTTAGCACTGAACAGAAATCCTGAAGTGACTGAAGTGTTGCAATAGAGCAAATTCTCTATCCCAGGCCACATGTTTGAAATGATTAACAGCAGCGGCCTGAGCATAAATATTGGTTTTTCTACGAAGTTTCCGAGTAGATAAAACTATGTTGTCTTTTGATATGTTGTGTAATAGCGATACTGTTTACAGCTAGTATTTCAACAGTTCAGTTTTGCAAAGGCTCAAAATTTGACATTAGTTTTCTGCAATATAATTATGGAATTATTATTTTTTTTGGCTATTTTAAACGTTCTCAATAATATGAGGTGTCCTGTGCTTAAAGCATTTGATTAGTGAAAGCACTGAAATGTGCAGCAATAAACCAATTGGGGAAAAAAAGATTTCTGTTCCTTTTGTTCCTATTATTAGGAAGTTTTTGGGTAGTGATGAATGACATCTGCTGCTGGAAGCTGTGCGTGTGATCTTAAGAACACCGCGTTTTAAATTGCATCTGAGCAATTTGTGATAAAAGAAATCATTCAAAATAGATTTCTGCAGCCCAGAGAATTAGTTCCCTCTCTCTCTTTCTCTCTCTCTCTCTCTCTTTCTCTCTCTCTCTCTCTCTCTCTCTCTCTCCTGGCGTATGGATTGTAAGGACGAAATGTCCCTATAATGACAGTAATTCATGACAATTTGTATGTTCTTTAACAGGTTCTCCTGTGTTTTTCACGAGACACTGCCGTTTTGGAGCATTTTGGTTACAATAGTGCCACTCCTCCCAAATCATACATCCAGGGTAATGTCCTTATAAGCACATGTCTGTGAATGTGAGTGTGTGTTTGAATGTGCATTGAAGAGAGCTTTACTGTGTATTGTTGTGTGTTGCTTGTATTACAGAAAAACAGTGATAATACTAGTTTTAATACTATGTTGGATTACTGTGTTATAAAACATAACTGAGCACACCGGGATAGGAAAATAATCCACGACTGAGTGGTGTGACGTGGCGCAGTGCGGCATGCAGTTACTGTTATATTTCTATTTATTAAAAAACAATGTTAAAAGAAAATAGTCCCATACAAAGAAACAAGTTACTTCCTGTCATCACTGACATTTTAGAAACTAAGCACTTAAAGTTAATAAAACAGGAAGATGTAACTTGTCATGTTTCTGTGCAAACTCCTCTTTCCAGATGACTTTCCCATGGTGTAAGACTAAAAGGATCAGCCTAACGTTTAACTGGTATACACACTTAGACCATGTTGATTATCCACCATACAAGTTTCTGTAAGTTAGTTTTAGTTAAGCAGTGCATTAATAAAATCTGCAGCCAGCGCTACTGTCCGAGTTAAGCTTTTATAGAATTCTAATCACCACCGTTTTCTGACCAGAAACAAGAATTCAACAGCACTGTGCTTTAATTTGTATTGCGTATCTCTGTTTTTGTATCATGTATCCTTATAATCAATAAAACATGTTTTCCTCAGGCAGAACTGGTGCAGAAGAGTTTGCCGTCGTGTATCCCCCGAATGGTACTTTTAAGTAACCCATGCCCTGCTTTAAATATCTGTTTCATCTGTTAAAGGCCCGTGTTATAGCTACAAAACAATACTACTGTAATTACAGAGCAGCAGCTTTCCTACTATATCAGATATCTCTTTTTTTGTCTTTTAGGTGTTATCCCTTTCCATGGCTTCTCAATGTATGGTGAGTGTGAGGACATTTAGTTCTTTTGGTACCAACCACTTTAATAGCACTGTTATGCAGACATGCAGTTACATGCAGTTACATGCATAAGTGAAGCTGGACAGTTGAAGATGAAGTCCAGGTGACATTTATACAGTCCTTAGCTGTCCAGTTTCAGTGATGCTGTCCTGACTACAATGTTAATTTCCTGTTCTTAGGTGGCAGGACTGGCACCCTGTGTGGTCTTCTGCTGTTGTAGCCCATTCAGTCTTGCTTTTCTGCTTACCACAATTTTAAAGAGTGGTTATTTGAGTTGTCATAGACCACAGACCAGTCTGGCCATTCGTCTCTGACCTCAGAACTCAGATCTCAGAACTGCTAATCACTTTTGTCTAGAGACTGTTACCCTGTTATGGTGATTGATGGGAACTCTTGTTAACCTAAATTTTTAATCTCTTGTATCTATAATAAATAAAATCATGCTGGTTCATGTGCTATCAAACTTACTATGCATTATGTATTGTGTGTTTGTGTGTGTGTATGTGTGTGTATTTCATGCAGTGGCTCCCCTGTGTTTCTTGTACAATGAGCCATCTAAGCTGTACAGCGTATTCAGGGAGATGTATGTGCGCTACTTCTTCAGACTCCACTCCATATCCTCCTCCCCATCAGTAAGCACATGTTAAAGAATGTCTCACTATGTGGCTGGTAGGTAGTAATTACAAGGTCTCTTAATGTTAATGTGTGTGTATGTGTTGTGCAGGGAATAGTTTCTCTTTGTCTGCAGTTTGAGAGGTTACTCCAAACTCATCTTCCGCAGCTCTTCTACCATTTACAAGAGATAGGGGCCCAACCGTAAGTCTAAAGCACAGTACAAACCCTTTTTATATCATGTGTAGTATTATGTGGGTCATTGAAACATGTTGTACATGTTTATATGCATAATAGTGCTGTCCTATGTTTATATATGTTTGTTTATTTATTATGCAACATGCAAAAATTGATATTTAATGTTTTATCATACTCAGACTAGACAGATACAATTAGTCCCAGGAGCAAATGACCATTTTATGGGATTCACCTTTCAAATGGCGCCATCTAGTGTGTATGATATGCACATGCAAGTCTCTCCAGACTTAAAAAAACAAATATCAGAAATTCTTAAATAATGTTTTGGATGTTTTTACCCAATTTACCATACATACATTTATCATACAGCATTTACAGGACTAATATGGGACACACATAAATAACTGAATTGGGCAGTAGTGCAAACATTTTTACCATGATGCCACTCGGGATAAGACTTTTAAAAAATATTTTTTTTTGTAGTATTTAAAGTATTTAATCATTATTCATATTGGTGGTGATAATTTTTTCATCTCAGTTTGCGCATCGCCTTTAAATGGATGGTTCGGGCCTTCTCAGGGTACCTGTCCACTGACCAACTCCTGTTGCTATGGGACCGTATCCTAGGCTATGAGTCCTTAGAGATTGTAGCAGGTGGGTCAGTCTTTCGACTTCTTGCTTAGACTTTGTTGTACATAACAACACATTCAACAACATTTTCTTAAATGACTCTTTAATAAATTAATTAATATATTACACATATTTTTGATATATAGTTTTCTGTTATTTTAAAAACCTGATCCTCGGCTTGCTGTGCTTTTTATAAATGGTACAGAAATGAAGCCCGTCATTTGGATTCTAACATTTGATTAGTTGTCCTTCTCATTTCCTCTTTAGTTTTGGCGGCTGCTGTCTTCACGTTCCGGGCTGAAAATCTGATGGAGGTGACGTCATTGGCCTCAGCTGAGGTGAGCGTGTGTGCATGAGAGAAGGCGAAAGGTACTGAAATAGCATGTTGACTTACAGCCAGCACCAGTAACCTAGTCTCCTTAAGGCACATCTTAGAATCGCTGGCCTGGACGTTTTTAAATTCAGACCACACTCCCTCCCTCCCTCCCTCCAGGCCCCTAAATGTCCTAACCAAATGCATTACGAGTTGCAAAAAGCGGTTTTGTGTGTTTTTCTGTAGAGAGAAAACTTCTTTAACACATTAATTCCGAGGCTTGTCATTGTAAATGGATTACACTTAGTTTACTCTTCATGTTGAATGCACATGTGTATGGATTGTGTTTTTCTCCCTGATTGTAATACAATGTCTACTATGTCTTTTAATTAGTAACACTTTAATAAAGTGGACTGTCACATGAATAGCTAGCATTTTAATAGCAGCATCATTTGTTGCTGTCTCAGGCGACAGTTGGATTGACAGCTGTAGTAAAATTTCATCTGAGCCGTTGGCGCTGGCCCCGGGCCGTAACACACTGACGCACGGCCTTGAGACGAGCAAGGGAAGATGCTACTGCTCTCTATCTGCTTGCTCACGTAGCACCTGGCCCTGCTGAAGAACGTATCATAACATACAATATTTTTAGCACCTAGGGCCTGGGCTCTGAAACTGTAGAAGCCTGCAAACATGATAGGAGCCTCTAAATTTACTTGCCACCAAGCCTAAAAGGCCAGAGCTTGAGAATGCTAATGTAGAATGCATAACCCATTCTCAAGCTCTGGCCTTTTAGGCTTTATGGCAAGAAAATTAATGGATCTCACTTCCACACCTCGTCCACTTGTTTAACTTTAGGGTCTGCATAGTCTGGCTCTACTGTAGGTGTAGTGTGTACTCATTGTCGCCCTCTCAGGGTGGCCACCACTAGATGCAATATTCTAAAGCAGAAACAGAATGCCATTATGTTGAGGTGATGTAAGTAAGGAATAAAACATAAGGAGGTGTGCTGTTTCAGGAAAATAATCAAACAAATGGGTTGTGTAAAAAATTAAATTGTTTAAATCAATGGCGTTATTTTTCCAGATCAAGTAGAGGACAAAATTTTAGAATTAAATTTGCTAATGCTCCTGGTTTAGGATGGTTTGAAATCTTTGAGGCGTGGAGTAATGAAAAACAATATTCTACATCAAACTGGTTCTAGCTTTCTGAAATAACACCATCAGTTACAATGAATTAAGATCTGTACTGTTTTCTGGCCATGTCATTAAAACACCATGGAAGAATAATATATATATATATATATATATAATATATACTTATATACTTATATGGTTAGTGTGGTACAGCAGTAACATCGTTGGCTCCCATATGAGGGACCAGGGTTTGATTCCCGGTCTAGGCAGCCAGACTGTGCTAAACCAATAAGGGTCTTGGGCAAGACTCCTAACACTACGCTGGCCTTCCTGTAATACCAGTAACCTTGTAAGTCGTTCTGGATAAGAACGTCTGTTAAATGACATAAATGTAAATATATATATATATATATATTTGTGTGTGTGTGTGTGTGTGTGTGTGTGTGTGTGTAAATACAATAAGTCCAAAAAATTTTCTTAGGTTTTGCAATAATGACTGGCAGTTTACTGCACTTTAACCCTTTTGCCTAATACACGTAAATGTCTTGTGCTTTGTGTCCCACCCATAGCTCAACCTTGTACTTTGAATTGAACAATGGCTCTATTGAATTCCTAACATGTTTTTATGTGCTTTGAAAAGTCACATTATAAAGAACAAAATGGCTTTTTTTTATTCTGTGTGTACTCAGAGTTTGTGTGCCTACGAGTCACCTTGAACTGTGACATATGTAAATGGTTGTTTAAATCTTTTGTACTTTTTTGTCCCAGGCTGTCCTTGCTGATCTCTCAACCCTTAAGGTCATGCCACTCCTGCAGATATTCCTCTTTGCTACAGCCATCTGAGGACCATGTTTTGTGGATGTGTCTCATCTTAAACAACAAAAGCCATTGGCCAAGACTGATCATATGTGAATATGTATTGAGGATGTACAAATTCTCTGTCATGGAGATGTACAAATTCTCTGTCAAGGTTGGCTTTTACTACTCTACTCAGAATGCATGTTCCAGCAGGGTTATAGTGAATACACATATTGCTCTAGGACATTGACATTCTTCAGATGATGAATTGTGTCATATTACATCTAATCCTAATAGTATTTATAACAAGTATGGTAATAAAAACTGTTTTGTATAACTGACCTACGGTAGCCATTATAGTAAAAAAAAAAAGCTTTATTCATTATTATATGAAAAAGAATAACCTGTAATAGGTGATAAGGGGAAACAATGGAGTTTTCTTCAGTAGAGAATTTTGTTTTTCAGTTAAAAAAAACGCACACCTAGTGTTCGATTTGATTTAAGATCATTATAGCACTGAGTCTAAGCACTGGTGCTGGGGTTTTATAATTTATATATGAGAACAGAACATCATCAAACATAATAACAGTTCCCAGGGGCTGTAAGCATCCCATCCAGAGTGTACCTTCACCTCACTCCTAGTGGAGCATAGATTCCAGCATGAAAGTGGCTACTGAATATGAATGAATAAAACTTCTGTGTAGGCAGCTGCCAAAACATCTCTGACCCATCAAGGCATTGACGAGACATTAGCAACAGATCCTTCTGTGGATCTTCTGCAGGATTGGACCAGACAATATAGCCTTTGCCCACCCATGCACATCACTAAATCTTGGGCACCCATGAACCTGTTCCTTCCTTAGATCACTTTTGGTACGTACTAACCACAAGACCTGTCGTTTTGAGATGTTCTGGCCCAGTTGTCTAACCATCACAGTTTGACCCCTGTTAAAGTCATCCAGATTCTTACACTTGCCCATTTTTCCTGCTTCCAACACGTCAAATTTAAAAACAGACTGTTCACTTGCTGCCTAATATATCCCATCCCTTTCAAAGGTGCCATTGTAACAAGATAATCAATACTATTCACGTCACCTGTCAGTGATTTTGTGGCTTTAAACTGTAAGTAATAATGACCTTATAATAGACCTATAAATAATTAGTGGTTTAAAACATGTGTTTATAAAGTTTGCTTATAATCAATATAAGCAAATAATTCTTGCGATAATAGAGCAGTAAATAATCTCACTGATTTGGAGTGAAGCTGGATGGCCATCTACTGAATGGCAGGTTAGTTACAGTTTTACGTGCAGTAGATTTGTTTTTACTGCGTTCACTGCGTCTGTATTACGTATCCTGTCTTATTATAACTTAAGATTTATGGTGCACATTACATGCAAAAATAAGCCATATGCATGTGCGTGAAAAGCCACATTTTATAGGCATGTTTTTATGTGACAAATGAGTCATACTGAAGCATATGATGCAGATTTGACTTGTACTGCATCATTACATATATCGCTATCAGAACAGAAATTATCCTAGATTATAAACAATTGCTACAGGCAGAGCTGACTGCAAAGGCTGTGGTTAATTTCCACAGTTCAGTACAATAAACAAACTAAAATGCTTGACAAAGTCATAGCCAATAACAGGCAGTGGACATAGGCATGAACTAGACAATGACTACTGCAGGAACAAGCTAGGGTTAAAAGACTTGATAAAACGAGCCACAGAAACAAAGGCTTGGCTTGTCAGGAATAATATCACTGAGCGATACTTCACCAACTGAGGAAAGTGAACTGGGAATGTGAGTACTGTGAAAACTTAGGGGACTGTAAGTGGATGAGGTGCTGTGCAATGCTGGTGAATTTTAGGAGCTAGGGTTTGCTACGAGCTGTGGCCTTTTCCTGACATCCTATTGTGATCTTTGTTTTGTATATTTTCTACTGTGTTGTATTGCTGCACAAATGTCATTATGTTCAACATGCCAATAATTACAGTTCTAAAGTACTGCAATATTACTTTATTTATTTTGCACTATTTGTTTTGTTAGCTTCACATATGCCAAATAAAGGATGCCCTTTTATGACATATATATATATATATATATATATATATATATATATATTTATATGAGCTGCTGTTATCACCTAAAGTTTATTAGTTAGATAAGTTTTTGTTTTCACTTCATTGTAGCAGCTATAATCAGCTGTTCCCTTGTTTTAATTCTCTTGTTTTAATTGTTTTTAATAATCACAAAGTTGTGCTGTAAAAATAAATATTAAAAAAACACCCACTGACACTGGATACACACAATGCTAAATAAAAATCTGCTCACAGAAAACTTTATTATATCAACAATTACACATCTATCTATCTATCTATCTATCTATCTATCTATAT
>JAOVVF010000042.1:10099270-10110664 GCA_028565595.1 Duopalatinus emarginatus | reverse complement strand
ACAGGAAGTTTCATTTCATTTGTGTTTTGTATGTTCAGTACTGCCTAGTATGTGAGTGAATAAACTCCCTTACCATTCTCTCTTTGAAGTACTTTTAGCATAACATGTGTTCGACATTTTAATTGTAACATTTTACTTTAAAGCCTTATTCATTTACATAGATTAAAATGCGAATAATTGCGTTAACTAAATGAAATTCTGAGATTAATCACAATTAAAAATTTTAATTGTTTGACAGCCCTACTTTCTATTAATTATCTTTTTGACAAAGTTGAATTTGTTCTCTGTCACCTAAACACACCAGTGATTATATGTTTAAGTCAGTCTGGGAGTATGCTTATATTGAACCCTGTCATCCATTTGACTGATTAATTACATTTATTGCATTGCATGCTGTTCATTTTTATTACAGGGTCAATTGATGTGTTGAAGAGAATGAACAAATCAAAATGAGAGAAACTGATCAGTACAGCTGTCAGTACAGTAAAATGCAATCAGACAGAATATAGAAGTAATTCCTAGTGCTTAATTGAGCCATTATATTGTGAACTGTATTTTATGTTGGGCATGTTTTGTTGTTTAATGCTGTGATTAGAGTAGAGAATGTAGTGTAGTGTGATTTTTGTGGCACAGCGTTGACTTCCTGTGGTAGCTACGACTGAGCTAAAAGAGGAAGGGCATTTAAAGTGTTAAGACCCACTAATAAAAGGAATGCACACTTTATTTATTTGGGTGTAAACCAAAGCTTTTATGCCCTGAAGTAGGACACACACATATAGTATGACAGTGGAGTTTTCTAGCTATTTAGTTAGTATAGTTATGAAAGTGAGAGCTTTTGATGCTTCGGGTGGTAGAGAGATTTTTACAGGTTGCCTTTTCCTGTTTACTTCTGCTTCTGTGTTTCTGAGAATTCTCCGCAGGTTTTTTTTAAGTCTGGGACGCTACACTATTTCTAGCTGGTGTTCTCAGGAGACATGTTGAAATCCATTCATAAAATTGTTTTTTTTTTTCCTTTCGTGCTCCAGCTAGCACCCTTAAGAGTTATTTTATCTGAAACACTAAAATGTCCAGCCGTATTTAAAAAGCTAGAACAGAACAACTGTTTCAAAGAGTGTAATGTTTTTAGGCAGGTAAGGAAACCCAGTTTATAGACTGAAGTAAGACGACGTGCGTGCAGAAGTTAATCCTAGGACACTATGTCTGAAGAGCCTGTAAATCTCATGTCTGCTAAAATAAAACCAGAAGTGGCTTTCTGACATGAGAGAGGAAGAGATGAAGGGGTGGTTTGGATGTAAGGAATAGCTGTACCATTTTATTTCTCAATGAGGGGAAAGTCCCAGACAGAAAGAAGGAGAGGTGACTGGTTTGGATTTCTCCTTCTTGCCCAGTGCTTCTCAGATTGCACAGCATTGCACACCTCCTTCAGGGGTCATGCATAACTAAAGAGAGAAAGAAGAAGAAGAGAGAGAGAGAGAGAGAGAGAGAGAGAGCAAAAGAGAGAGAGAGTCCAGTTAATCACTGCAAACCCTACGGAAACAGTCTGTGAGGAAATTATATGGTGTGCTATGCTGATGTAAGGCTGATGTGATGTTAGATTCTCAGTCTGTTACACAAACGCACACTACAGTAAAGGGATCAGAAAGCTTTTCCCTCTGCAGCACATGCCTGCTGTAATTGTGTGACTCATCTTTTTCTCTTTTCCTCCAGTGCCTCTTTGAGCTGAGAGAAAGTGATATAGACGGGAACGCCACAGCAACGAATGCAAAATGGTGAAAGCACTTTTCTCGACCGGCAGGTTACAGCAGTTTTGCATAACCAAGTTTGCGTTCAGGGTTAGGGCAAGTACCACTGTCAGACCTGTTTTAGTAAGAAAAGACCCTGAGCATGGACTAATTCCCAGGAGTTACATAAACTGCAGTTCGTAGAGAATTTCGCCCTATTTGGATGGGATTCGTTTCACTGGCAGATGACATGATCACAAAACATCACCTTTACAATAGGAAATTTTATTTCTGCCTGTATGTTCATGATGTCAGTGTAGTTTCTGACCAGATTGGTGGTTTTATGTTCAGTGAAGCTGGACATGCTGTACAGGTTCATCTCAAGGTGTGCATGTCCTATAAATCGATATAGATATCTCATGAGTGTGCCAGTATTTCGACTACTCTCTCAGGCACTTTTCATACGAGAACTAAATTGAATAAGGAAAAACTACTGTTTCCCCTGTACCCTCTGTTATATTAAATAAAAGACTCCATGACTCAGCAAATCAGATAAAAAAAGAAAAAGAAAAACATGACTCCTTCATTTTAAGTTAAATGTACAGAAAGCAATGCAAGGACCCTGACATGTAGGAAGCTAGTTTTTGCTCAATCCAAGACCCCAGAAAGCCTGGAAAATCTAAATATTTCACCTTAGGAATAGACAAAAATCAAATAGCTAGAATTTGCAAGCTGGAAATGATCCCTGCCCATTTAAATTCTACTAGCTAGAACATTATGTAACATGCAGAGTTTCCTGCTGTCATTTAAAAAAAGATTTGTCAAATAATACTGCTTAAAGAACAGCTTATGAATGGAACATGTACTCAGGCTGCCACTTTATCAGTACATTGAGGATCAGTTGGACAGATGGTGCAGTACCACACTTCTCAACTGCTTGTGTAGGTTATAGGCTATAGTTGTGGTGGAATTAGATATTAGTCATAATCTTAATTCCATGCCAATACCAATAGGTTTAGTGCGCCATTATTTTTGTTAATGGCTAAGAATTCACATGTCCATTAAATTAAATTCAGTAAATGAGACACATTAAGGTTAATTGTAATAGTGAAATTTCTTGGTTAAGTGGGCATCTCTGTTCTACACAATAAATCACTGCTGGAATGCTAACAGTAGCCTTTGTTTAAATTCCCCTCATGTATCTATGAAAAAGATGACTTCCATGTGTCCCCTCGGGTCTGGTACTCAAATAGTTTAACTTTAGTAGTCCATCAGTTAAGACCAGGATAGTAAGACCACATGCATGCACACACTATGAATTATTAACTACTTATGCCAATTAGCCGTAACATTAACACTAAAACAGCTATGACCTGTTGAGGCATGGATTCCACAAGGAGTGAGCCTTGGGAGCCCATGACTGTCCACTCTTTTTTTTTTTTTTTTTGGCCTCCACAAGACCTGCTGTATTGGATCACAATTGGACCCTTGTCAAAGTAACTTAGATTCTTACACTTGCCCAGTTACCTGTTTACAACACATCAACTTTAAAATCAGAAAGTAAACGATCAGTTCTTAATGTTATAGCTGATTTATAATGTTATATCGGTGTAGCTTACATTAATTATAAACCGATGAGGTGATCAAACACCGACCTCAGTTTAGTGGAAAAGTCATTCACAGCCATAATAATAATAATAATAATAATAATAACAATAATAATAATAATAATAATTATTAGTAGTATTATTATTATTATTATTATTATAACCCAATAAATGTAAGGTTTAGTGTTCTTATAATCAAAAATAGGTTGTTAATGGCCATGTGGCACCATCACACAGGAAGTGTTCACTGACTGCAAGGAAGTCGAAGCTTATACACAGGAAGTGCAGTTCCGGCAGAAGTGTGGAGACACTTAATTATGAGACAGTAATAGTTGATGTTTTAATGTTTCAAAAGACAGTCTAGCTGTGCTAAAAGCTTCAGTAGCTTTCTACATTGTAAAGGTGCACTTGTCCTGTAGACAGATCCAGGCATCTCATGAGTGTCAGTATTTAGACTACTGTTCTCACGGTTCTAAATGGTTGGGCACATAGCTTGTGTTAATGAGATCAGCTTCATGGGACCTGGCAGTGTGAGGCAGGAGTGAAATGCTCCAGCTGTCAGCAGTTCTTCTGCACTATGTGATGTGTTTTTGGACTGCCTTGTTCCTCTAGACACACAACAACAGAGCTGCAAACACAACATCACTATTCTATAACCGGCCTAGGTGTTTGAAGTAATGGCATACATATGGTGCACTTTTTGCTAGGTTCATATTTAAGAAGGCGTTCAAGGTAAGACCTATAAATAAGCATTTCCAATAAACTACAGCAATATCGCCCCTGTACATTTTAGAGATGTGTGCAAAAATCATTTCCCATGGTAATCGATTTGGTGGTAATGATACAGCAGTTTGCAATAGGCAGTGACTAGGCATTAGAGACAGCTCTGCCTTATTTCCTTTCAAATATCTCTCACACATCTTTAAAATGTTTTTGTGTAATTTAACCATGCTGGATGAGTTCACTGTCATGCTGGATATAAACAGGTCCTACGGTGTGGGTCAGCAGTTACAGGAAACTCCGTTAACACAGAAATGTTTGTTCTCTTAACATTAACGACAAACTATGACACAACCTTACACAATAAGTTCCATGTCATTTAATATAGAAATGATATTTCTCCAGAAACTCAGAAGACATGCATGCAGGTCCTAACACAGAAATGTGGCTTTATTTGCCTGGGGTCATTTGGACATACTGTACTTTCAGAGTAATTTGTGTCATAACCAGAGTGGCGTTGTTTACTTAGACCAAGCAGAGAGGCATCCCATTTCCTGTCATGCTAGAGCCACTTGAGGAAAATCAAGGCCTGGACAATAACATTGCAAAATTGTTTCTGTGGCCTTATTACAGTAAACATTAATAGTCTTATTGAATGTCAGTTAGCATTGATTATATTTAAGTGTAGTATCTCTATTTTCCCATAATAGTGACATACCAACAATTAGTTTTCATTAAAATAACACTATTAAATTGGTTCATTATGGGCTGTAATCAGTAATAATTGTAGCCATTTGTTCATACCAACTATTGTTATTGAGACAATAAATAGTTTGTCTTATTTTTCCTAAGCTAGAATGCATAAATACTGACAGGTGAAGGGAATAACCTTGATTATCATTGATTATATCATCACAATGGCACCTCTCAACGAGTGGGATATATTAGGCAGTGACTGAGCAGCCAGTTCACTAAGTTAATGTGTTGGAAGTAAAAAAAGGACAAGTATTGGAATCTTCAAGGACCAAATTGTGATGTCCAGACGACAACCAGTGAACTGGCAACAGGGTCATGGGCACCAAAAGCTCACTGATATGTGAGAGAAAGTCTAGCCTGTCTTGTCCGATTACACAGACGATCCACAGAAAGATCTGCTGCTAACCCTTTGGTGCCAGATATCACAAAACACCTTTAGAGGTCCTGTGGAGTCCATGCCTCTACAGGTCACAGCTGTTTTGGTGGTTCATGATTGGTCTGTATGTGTGTGTGTGTGTATATATTAGCTTACAAACTAATCTTCTCTATTTTGTCTCTATTAAAAAAAATGCAGGAGTGTGTATTTTGTGTACCTGGGTGATTTGAATTAAAATGTAAAATGTGCCACAAAAACTGGCAACCAGAAGATTTCAGACACTTGTACTCATTATTTTTATCCTCTCACTTGACCTGTGGCTCGTACATGTTGTTTCAGCAGTAGCTCGCTCTTGACTAAGGGCAAGATGTTGAAAGAGATTAAAACAGCTGTTGTATGAGATTTGCAGTGGTGGACATTCTTCCTCACTGACACACCTTTGGCGTCCTATTCATTGCTTATTCAAATCTATATTTATGTACAGTGTGTACCTGTTTTACTTGGATTTATTTACATGAACCTCAGCAATCTAAATCTGCCAAATTAAAACCTGCTATACTCTAAATATTTATATAAGTCCATAATTACACATCATGTGCGGAAATAACCATTTGAAATGAAAATGAAAGTGAACTATTTTGCCTTACTCTGTTTGCACACAGAAGGTATGTGACCTCCGCATTTAACCCATCCATGCAGTGAAACACACACACACCAGTGAACACACTTGCCCGGAGCGGGGGGCAGCCCCAAACCACGGCACCCGGGGAGCAGTTAGGGGAGTTAGGTGCCTTGCTCAAGGGCACCTCAGTCGTGTCTTGCCCTGGGTGGGGATTGAACCCGCAACCTTCCGGTCACGAGACCGGTTCCCTAACCACTAGGCCGCGGCTGCCCCCAATCAATTACAAAATATTGATTTAAATAATTATGATTATAATCACTGATCCAAATGTATTTCACTCTGGCATCTAGTCCATTTGAGATCACTGTCATGGTTGTAGTCATGGCCTGTCACCTGACTAGTCTAAATGTTTTTTCCAGTAGTGCTGAATGTCGTGCGTGCATAACAAAGAAAAATATTTTTATTACCATTGCAAGGCCAGATTGCTGTTTTTTTTTACCAACTGGTTTTTTTATTAATTATCCAAGTGAATATTTTCTTTGGATTATTTTTTCTAAAATTTAAATCAGTACATAGAGTTCAGCAATCTTGGAATGATAGTAGATATTGTGTGTGTGTGTGTGTGTGTGCGCATGCGCTGGTATACTCCGAACTGTCTGTATCAACTAATTTCTCGTGAAGTAGAATATATTTAGCGTGTCTATATTTCAGTATTGAGGCACGTTTAACATTAATTTAGCTGCTAGTTTCCTTTCACTCTTTATTGAGTCTCTCTTTCTGCCCTTTTTGGCATTCAGCTCCGGTCAGCTCATGTTCATCTGTGATCCGCACATTCCTCCTCTACAAAGTCTAGCTGCTTCTCCTTTTCTGGAAGTCTGGGCTCCAGGCTTGTGAAATCTGTCAGTATTTAAAGTCAGTTTTGGTCATTTCTTTCATTCGGTTACGCTGTATCCCAAGCACAGGATTAGACGTATCCTGCTGCTATTGTTCGGCAGTGCACCTTTTTTGGAGGCAGAGAGAAAAAAAGGTGAACAGGACAGATTTCATGCAAGAAGTCTTTGTTTTCCTTTTCGCATAGCTTTGAGCTTTGCGATCTGAAACCTGCCTTCTGAAAGCTGAAACATATCTGCAATGTGTAATTGTTTTCCATTTAGCTTTCCTACACTGATTCAGCAGCCTAGTACAACATTTAGTGAATAAATCCACTTTATGTAATAGCGCAGCGTGTCTGAGTGTGTCATCTTACAAGCCTGCTTTTTGCCAGACACTGAATTAAATGGTAAATGCCTAGGCAGTCCTTACATTGCGCTTAATTTAGATTAAACGAGCTGATGGTGAAACATCCCTAGAGGCCTGCAGCTGAACCTGATGAGGGAGAGAAGAGGATGAAACTTGAGCTCTGTTAGCACTGTAAGGCTGGCATTCTACATACGCACCATGCCTCTTTGACATGTCGCAATGCATGTTGCAGTTGAAGGCACCGGTCGAGCGCGAGTCTTGCGTTAATCGTCGCTGACCGATCTGTGAGAACGATAAACTCGACTGGGTTTGTACTGTTGTGCAAGCAGAAACTCTCTCGGTCACCGTTTTGTAAATAATAATCTCCCTCTGACCTTATAATATGCTGAGTTAAGGGAGTCCGGTGTCTCGTTTTTGAACACTTGACCCTGTAGTGAAGTTCAGGTGATATATGCTGATGCTGTCCTAGCAGTACAAGTCACATGTGTGAGCAGGTTAGCATTAGTCGATTGGTGTTGAGTGATACAAAGCACCTCTGTGGTTGAGACCCTATATGGGTGCCTACGGTAGAATACATTTTGGCCCTCTTAAGTAATGTTGTCTTAATCTGATCTCTCTACTAGATCTACAGTCTAAGGAGTGCACTAGCATGCACGTATTACAGACATACAGAGTTTCTCATATTCAAATCTTCAGTATGTTATTCAATATATTAATTAAATAATTAATATTAACCCCTAAATCCACACGTAAGGGCACTAGTGACCCGTGACAAGTGACTCATTTCCTGCATGGGCAGCATGGTGGTGCAGTGGGAAGCTCTGCATATGTATATGTATATGTATATGTAGAATTGGTACTATATGGCACATTTCTAGCAATATTCTAGCTTCAGGTTTTGAATCCTGGTCCATTGCCCTAGCTTCAGATACTCCAACTAGTTGATTAAGCACTTTTGTAAGTCTCTCTGGATTAAAGCGTCTGCTAAATGCTGTAGATGTAAAGCCAGGGCCCTTTTCTGTGAAGAGTCTACATGAAGGACATTAACAAAACGATCTGTCGGTAATGTCCTGGTACCAGATACCACAGTACACTTCAGAGGTCTTGTAGAGTCCATGACTCGATGGGTCACTGTTTGAGATGAGAACTGTTTTGGTGGCAAAGTGTTTATTATAAATATTTATTATAATTTGTTGTAGGTAAGCCGATCTCTTGGATGTATCAATTCTGCGTACAAATTCTTCCATTCTGCTTATTATACATTCTTATTCTCTCCCTCTCTGACACAGGTAGTTTACTGTATACAAAAATACAACCTATGCGTCTCAGACACAAACCAGGTTTTTCCCAAAGAATCCGTTTGTCTGTATTGGCAGGATAATTAGAAGGTACATATGTGTTACGAGGCAGTAATTATCATCCAGAGTATCGGCTTCAGCCCTCTTTTAGAACAACCCGACGTCTTTCTTCTCAGTGTGATTCCTGGCATTCTCTGGTCCTTTTGGGGTGAATGTTTATAATGTAGGACCGGGTTATTCTAGGGCAAGGTGGACAGTGGTGGCTCAGTATTTAACCCCACATGTGTAGGAGTTTAGTTTTGGCCTTTAAACAAGATTCTTAACCCATAACAGCCCAATTACACTACCAGTTAAGAGGACATGGCTAGGACATGGTAGACTTGGTTAGATTAGTTTAAAAACGTATGTATGTACGTTTATTTTCTGAATGTAGATATTGTTAGAATTTAAGAGGAGCAGTGAAAGACCTGGGTAGTACCATGCTAATAACCCTATACTTATTTTAATTACTCTTTAATCTATTCTAAACTTTTTTTTTTTCTTGATCATGGGAACATCCTTGCTGGTTTCACCTGCTTGCTCAGCATTTATGCAAACCGCATCCTGACAGCCAGTTATTGTCATATATTTCCATTTCTATTCATAGCACACTCCGTTCTAATTTTAGTTCACTTCTTTTTCCCCCCTCTCTGTTTTTGGTACATGGTGTTGCTTAACCTCTCTTCCCATGCGTGTCATTTCCTGTTGCGTAGATCTCTCCGCTGTGCACTTACTCAGATAGCACACACTGGACAAAGCAGAAACCTCTTCCATTCTGCATGACTGAAAATAGATTCTCCGTCAGTATTCGGTTAATGGAAAGCATCTGTCAGGGAAGGGATCTGTTAAGACTGTTCATTAAGGCTGTATAATTCTAAGCGCTGCACTTGTAAATCTTTTTATGGGGTATATAAACACTGTATAACTATTTCTGATTAATGCACATTAAGTCTGTATGTGTAAATCACTTAATGGGCATACATAAACAGTTTATAACGTACAATGCCAGATGTATTTATCAGTTAAGGATATACTTAGAAATGTATATGGACCTTTATGGTCAGAACTTTGTGGACACTTGACTAATACCCATGTCCAACACACAGAAATTTAGGGAAGACCTGAGTGGTACGGTAGCACTGCAGGTTTTGCTCCAGAGATCTGGGATTGTGGGGCTATTCCTGCCTTACGTCCAATAATCCTGGGTTTGCTATGGACAAACTGTGACCCTGACAGAAGAAGAGAATGACTGTCTGACTGACTGACTGATGATTTGTACTTAAGGCTTTACAAACATTTCTTTGACGTTCTTATCTTTGCTGCAGATTGGCAGCTGTAATTCCTGTTCTACCACATCCCATAGGTGCTCTAATAGATTCACACATGGAGGGACCACTGAAGACCCCTGAACTCATTGCCAGGTTCATGGGATCAGTTTGAGACGACTTTGTGCAAAGGCAGCGGCCTTTAAACAATGCTTGATTGGTATTAATGTGTGGCAAGAAAAAATACAGAACCCTTATCACCACCCTGAACTGTTGGTACAAGGCTTGTTGGGTTTATTGTTTCATGTTGTCGATACCAAATTCTGACCCTATCATCCACATTCTTTTACAGCAGGAATTGTCATTTGTTCAACCAGACAGTTTTTTTTTCTTTTGTCAACTGTCCAGTTTCGCCTCTGTTTTTACTCTAGCACCAAGGTATTGTGCATTTTGTGATGCTTTTCTGCTCACCACTATTGTAAAGAGTGGTTATCCGGGTTATTGTTGCCTTTCTGTCAGCTCAAACCAGACTGGCCATTCTTTATTGACCTCTCAACAACCTGAGTAAACTCTAGATACCAGGAAATGAGCAGCAATCTGGCTGAAACAGTAACAACCAAGTTACTGAGTTCACATGCAAACACATTTTTTCAATTTATACCCATGACAGTGTACGATTACAAATGACTGTGTACAATTAAGACATGTATAACATTTACCAAATGAAAATTTCTAGTCGTGTACACATATTATAACTTTGAAATTCACAACATTACATTGTGTTCAAAACATATTGCAGCCCAGGTGGCTGATTGTTATGTAAATAGTATCCCATGCAAATGAGTCTGGTGAGGGACTTCTGCTATGCAAATGGTGTTATTATGTAAGCAGAGGGAAACACATGCAAGGCACCATGCAAAACAAAGGAGTTGTTTATGCAGGCGAAATTCGTCTGCGCTCTTCACAGCCATCGCCTGGCTGTACCATTTGATACAAAACTGCTTTATTTCTTCTTTATGTACTCCTCAGACTTGTAGTGTGAATGATTTCTTGAGTGAATTTTGAAAAGGATTTTATTTAATACTTATGGTTTTACTTATTTCTCTGGTATTTGTTCTGTATCTTCTACAGATTTTGAGATATCAACATTAACTTAACTTAAAACATCCAGAATGTTTGGGAGAACTGCGTTTTCTAGTTTCCACATATCCCTGAGTATTACTTTCAGTGTTGCTGTTGTAGGCACACATTACTTGATGTAACTTTTTCATGATCGCTCTTTTTCCACAAGACTAGGTCATCATTCAGTTAAATTACAGCACAATTCACCACATCAACAGCATGTAACACAAGATGTGTGTCAAGACCTGTGAAAGCTCATAGCACACACACACACACACACACACACACACACACACACACAGTACATTCAGCATTCTGTAACAGAATCATGCTGTGATGTCCATGCTGTCCTGTCCAGGACATTACAAGTCACCTGAAACGAATTGGGTTTTTGGGTTTTTGATTTTACAAAGTGGGGTCATGAAGCATAGTCAGAGGTGTCTGTGATTTTTTTTTTTTTTTTTTTTTTTTAGTTAGTTAATTTATTTTTTTTATTGTTATGGTGGTGAAAGTAACAAGCAACCAATATTAAAGTAGATATTATATGTGAGCGAGTAGCGAATTTTCTTCTTTTTCTTCTTATGCCAATTTTGTCTATGTTGGATTTTCTGGCATATTGGATTTCCTGG
>JAOVVF010000042.1:10047175-10085207 GCA_028565595.1 Duopalatinus emarginatus | reverse complement strand
TAATAATAATAATAATAATGATAATTACAGCATTTAGCGACTTCCAAAATTGCTTCACAATTTAGTTTTGTAAATGTACACAATTCACTTTCATTAGTACAAAACAAACCTGGTCACTGGACTTAAATTCCACTTTAACATGCACTAGGCATATCATCCCTTATTTATTTTGCCCAACTCCACCCCACCTATTCCCTGTATCGTCACCTATATCAGTGTCTTGTCTGTATCATTTATTTTTATTCTAATTTATCATTTTATTTTATTATTCCATGAGTTCCTTTTTGTTTGCTCAGTCTTCGCTTTTCATTTCACTGTACCTTTATACCAGCTACAAATTCACATGGGACACCAAGATTCCTGAATCTTGAATCTATTAGGTCAGAAAATAAGAAGAAAAACAACCTTATATTCTATAATTCTCTCATGCATAAAACTTGCACTGCCATGGTTCTACCAGAGAGGGTGAAATTTCACATCCAGCAGCTTTCGTTTTTTTTTTCTTTTCAGCTGAATGAGAAAACAGATTTCTGTCTACCATAATGTCTGTGAGCCAGTCAGAGGATTAAATATACCCAGGCCACAGATCCAGTCAGCACTAGTTCTTAGTCTGTAGCAGTGAACCATTGCTAAATGCAGCCTCTTGAGTGGAAGTGCTATACATGAGACTATACCGGAAAAACTGGTACAGACTTCAAAATAAAACTGGAACAGCTAGTGGTGGCTCCATTATGGTATAGGGTTTGTTTACCATGGGACCCCTAGTATGTCTACAAACGTCTCGAACAGGTGAATGCTATGTTATGCCTGTTCATATCGTGCATTCATTCTGATTGGTTAAAAGAGAATTGGCCACTTTTCAGGCTTGTTGTTGCTGTGTTAATGTAGAGGTTTCCTGTCCCCTGTGTATGTAGGTGCGTGTGGCTTTAAAGAGAGCAGAGAAAGAGTTACAGTCAGAGCGGTCGGTTCCTGAAGCCTTACAGATGTGGCTGCAGCTCACGCACGAGGTGGAGGTCCAATACTACAACATCAAAAAACAGAATGCTGAGCTACAGCTCACTGTTGCCAAGGAGGAGGTGAGTGTGTATGTGTATGTGTGTGTGTCAGATGATAAGAAATGGTACATGATAGTACTGTAACAGAATCTCCAAGATGTTGTGTGTTCAAATGTTTGAATTTCTTTCGCACTTAGAAAACCCTTAGTGTTGTACATAAACTGTGTAATCTTCTAATTATAAAGATAAATTACAATGTGTATTAGAATAGTGTTGTTTTTTTAAAAAGGTGTTCAGAAATGTAAACACTTGAAACTGATATCTAGCTTTTGGGCTTAAAAATCCCAGACTTTAATGATTTAATTACAATAAAAGCATAGCAAACCACAAGTATGCACTTTAATTATGTTCTGTAATTACTAGGATATTTCACGTTGTAAATTGTACCAAGAAAATATTTCTAAAGGTCACAGAGAACTTTAACAGGTACCTAACCAGGTAATGCCCAATGGCATTGTTAATTAAAGCACTGAACACTTTTTTCCCCACCAATTTTGGCTGGTTTCATTATTTATCTAGAAATATATAAGGTCCAACACATGTAAACACCAACCAAATGAACCACACACTAATTTGGCTATTTAATGATGTGGGTAAATTACTTTTTAATTAGATAGTTTGTTTTTGCCTTTTGTCATTTACATTTGGAATGAGTCACTAAGCAATTAGACAAAGCAATTAGCACACACCGCTGTGAGCCTCAGACTCTCAGAAAATGAACACTGTAGCGATTTCTGTATTAAAAAACCTTCTATTTTGTCATACATGATTGTTAGTTTTCCACATATTAGTATTCTTTATGCATTATAATTATTAACACTTTTTTATTGCACTTATTTGATCATGGTTGTATAGTGTATGAAATTTGAGTTTGATAGATTTGGCGAGTTTAAATGCTGCCACTAAAGTCAAGTGTGTGTGGTGTGTGTGTGTGTGTTATTTCAGGCAGAGAAGATAAAAAAGAAGAGAGGGTCTGTGTTTGGTACTCTCCATGTAGCTCACAGTTCATCACTGGATGAGGTTGACCACAAAATACTTGAAGCCAAGTACGTCTACATGCACACACAAATGAACACACGCTGAGTCTCGCTCTCTGTTTTATGTTTGGTTGTGTATCTCCCCAATTCCTCTGTATTACGTTTGGATGTGAGTGTGTGTGTGTGTGTGTGTCTGATCTCTCGGTATTCTGTTTGGTGGTGTGTGTGTGTGTGATCTCCCTGTATTGTGTTCATCTGTGTGTGTGTCTCTGATCTCTCTGTGTTGTGTTGGGTTGTATTTTGTATAGGAAGGCCCTGTCTGAGGTGACAGCATGCCTGCGTGAGCGTCTTCATCGCTGGCAGCAGATTGAAAGACTATGTGGGTTCCCTGTGGTGCAGAACTCTGGTCTGCCAAGCTTGAGTGCATCACTCTACTCCGAGCACAGCTGGGTGGTGATGCCACGTGTATCGCTGCCCCCGTACCCCATTGCAGGGGGAGTGGATGATGTGGATGAGGACACGCCCCCTATCATCCCACAGTTCAATTGTGAGAACTTATGACAGTCCTTACTACTTTTGGAATGTTCAGAATTGTAATGCAGTAATTAAAAAGCGAAACAACATGTAGTCTGTGTATAAATGTTTGTATGCGTGTATGGGTGAATAAATATGCTTTCATATGTCTACCTCCTCTGTAGCTCCACTGGCTCGTCCTCCTCTGCTGCGTAACAGCAGTTTGTGTCGCTCTCGGCGGAGTCTCCTTACCCATCAAGCCTCCCTTGTCTCGCCCGATCCTGACCTGCTGTCCATGGCCTCGGTGTCAGGCGTCTACAGACCAGAGCCAGATGACGAACACATTTTTTTCAGCATTGACACAAAAAGGTAGAGCCTTGTCTTCTGTTTTTTAGTTTGTCGTGTAAAATGGTACAGACTTGTTTTAAACATGTAACATGATAGCAGCAGCAACAATAATAATTTTTAAGGTGTCAATCAAATCACCTGTGGAACTGAACCTGCCTCATACACACACAGTCGCCTCCAAAACCTTTTTCTTCTATAGACTGAAGACATTAGGGTTTGAGCCCAAAATTTCAGCTTTCCTGATATTTACATCTAGATGCGTTAACTTGGAACATAACACCCTGTGCTTGAACCGGTTTATGTTTTAAGTTATCGTGCCAAGCCATGCACAACCAACACACCAGAGGCCTCATCTGGTCAAGCTAACCTCCATATCTTAACCCCATGTCTTTTACCTGCAGTACAAGCCTGTAGAATCGTGATAAAACATGAATGCAATAGTGGGTCATTGGCTTGATACAGTTAGGGATATGTTACCAAATGGTAAATGATGTTGAATGTCTGTTCAAATACTTTTGATCACCTAATCACTGGGTGATCTGCCACGAAATGTGCCATGTTTTAAACTGTTTAACATATCTAGTTGTAAATAAATATAAAACAAAAAATTTTATCTATTGTGTCATATTCAACATTTCATTTCAAACATTTAGGTCTTCTGAGTATAGCAAAAAGTGGCCTTAGCTTCAGAGCAGACAAGTAACAGAGGGGGGCATATATAAAATATACTGACTTGAAACCTGGGTATGGTTTATTCTGTCTGGTCTACAGAGACTCTCAGGACACATGTTCAGATACAGACTCTCTGAGTTCCTCCATTGGAAGGAAGCAGTTGTCCAGCTCCTGCACTCAAGGAGCAGATACTCCGCAGCGGAAAGTCTCCCGTGATGAGCTCCTCTTGTTGGCTCAGGAAGCACAAGCCACTGCCTTGGAAGTTGCCCTCTCATCACCACCCCCAGCTTCATCTTCTATCGACTCCACTTCAATCCGCAAGGGCTCTCCTGACCTCACCCGTTCTTCTGCTATCTCAGAATCCCAGAGTTTGACCTTTCACCCTGCCACTAAGGTGGCAGCTTATAATGGCATGCTGGAGAAGTCATACAGTTTGGGTCAGTTGCCTGCAGGCGGGACACCCCCAGAGGGACGTTACACTTCCCTAAGCTCTCTAGACATGGATGGAAAGACGAGCAAAGAGGCCAAACAGCTCATGTCGTCCTCCAGTCCCCCAGAGTCCTGCGACAACCCAGAGAAAAAGCGCTCAAAAATCAAGAGCTTATTCAAGAAGAGCAAAAAGCAATGAAGGAAAGAAAAAGAAAATTAGACAAAGACATAAAAAGCCTTAAAACAAATAAAAAATGTAATAGACTGTCAACCAGATGCCAAAATGTTTAGTTCTATTTTTCTTTCTTTTTTATATTTTATTTTTTATTAAAACAGAATGTAGCTCCGTCTAGGTGCTATCCTGGGTTGGAAGCCTTTATAGTCCACTTGGACTGTCATGTTGTCATCCAAACATCACAAATGGTCAAAAAACCAGGGTCATTATGTTCATGTTAAAATGACTTAAGAAGAATTGTTCACTTCTTTCTATGTTGTGGTTTTAGGGTTGACTGTGAGAGTTGAATCTTAAAGCATCAAACAAAATTAAACAAACATACAGTATAATAAAATTTTTACTTATTCAAATAATAATACATTACCAAAATATGCTATCTCTACTAGAACTTACATTATAGGCCATGTGACTGAACAACTGTTCAGTATTTTTATTAGTAATAAACAACAGAAGTTGTACTTTACAAATTTTGTCAAATTTCAAAATGCTAATGATGCAATTAAAATTGCTGCAAATAAAATACAGGGTACAGTTTAAGATACAGTTTAAGCCATTAATACTCACCGGCCTTAAACATTTCCACAATTTGTAGTGTTACAACATGGAACTGACATGGACCTGATTGAGATTACCTGTCACGAAACAATGTTTCTTTTTAATTAAAAACATGTAAAAGCTGTTAAGTATGTACAAGTATTTCCCACCGTTGCTGTAAAACCCATAAATTAGTTCTGGTGCAGCCAGTTCAGATGTCACATAATTAGCAGAATGAAATGCAACTGTGTGCAATTAATGTGTCATGTGATCTCAGTATAAATACACCTGGAAGCCCCAGACAAAAGTATCTATCAGGATTTGATTATAAAATATCCCAAACTTTATCTTGGTGAAGTTATTACAGGGCATTAGCCAGAGGCGCAACCAATACCCAACATTATGCTATCACCACCATGCTTCACTGTGTGGGCTGTCTTCTCAGTGCTGGGTTTCCACTGATAACCACTTTGGCAACACTAAAAAATGCTCATTTTTTTTATTTTGGTCTCCTCAGACCAGAGAAACTTGCACAACTCCAAATAGGATTTCATATGGCTCGAGTTACAGTTGGCCCTTTTGGTTGATTATTTTACTATTATTTGATTCTTTTTTTTTTTACTACTGCCCTGTCACTTGACATTTTGTGGATAACTTTCTCTAGTCACAATCACAGTGTTGCCCTATTTGCTATATTTTTTTAAGATTGAGATGATTTTTATTTACTCTGTCTGATACTCTTCCAAAATGATTTCCAGACATGTTTTCATAACTGCTTTATGATGCTGTTTGTTTAATTGTGTTCTTTAATGAATCTGGGGCCTTTCAGGAGCAGGTGTATTTAAATTATCATAATTTAATTGCACACAGCTGAAGTACATTAAACTAACTACAAATGCACCCCCCACCGCCAAAAAAAAACCCCAACAAAAAACAAACAAAAAAATAATGGCACAATGTTGATTAGCTCCATCTTGCTATTATTAACATAGATCACCCCACACCATTACAAATGTAAAACAGACTGACTGCCAGTGTCGTACTATTGTATTTGTATTTGTTATTTTCTTCATTTCCTTTTCTCAATGAAAATGGTCAATTATTGGTACTTAAAGCGATATTTTTAATATTTTTTTAATATATCAAAATAATTGAGCTGTGTTCTGGAAACAAAAATCCCCGATATTATAGGGACTGCAAGACCGATTTTCACAATGTAAAAAACTTTCAGCATGTTTTCATGTACATTAACAAACCCCAGATCCCCAGCATACAATTAGAGTTATATAACTACTTCCCTCATTAATTTCATATACGGGAAGATTAAAAATGGCAGTAATAAAAAACAGGTCTATTACATGATATTTGAACCTATAAGCAGGTGTGGTGTGGATGCCCTGAAAATTGTCGGAGGGAAATTAGCGCAATAATAATAATAATAATAATAATAATAATAATAATTTTGGGTATAACATTGCCCAGTCACAGAATTGCATGACTTCAAAAGCTACATTTACCAAAACTCATTTCTCAACAACCTTAAAATTATTCATTTGTAAATAATTTTGACAATATTTTGACAAATATTTTTGGCCCCACTTCAATATTATGGGGTATTTTCAGAATCAGAATCTCTTTATTTTGCCAAGTATGTTACACATACAAGGAATCTGACTTGGTGAGAATACACATGTATGACATATAACGAGCACACAGAAGGTTAACAAGTATTACACTAAGAGAAATTTACCATAAAAAATTTAATAACTAAAACTAAATATTTTTTAGAGTCATGTCATAGGATACCAATTAAGCCAGCTTCAGTGCCAGGTTGTAACACTACCAAATGTGAAAAAGTAAGGGGGGTGAACACTTATGAAAGGCACAGTATGTGCTACTGTCATAAATCCTGGTGCCTTTGGCCTATCCACCTCACCAATGTAATCTGTTTCCATGGTTGGTGGATTAATAATGATAAACTGAATTTGTTTGTATTTGTTTGTTGGTTTTTGATCTTAGAAGTGATCAGTTTGGTTTTCGTTCTGGTGGAAAAACCAAAAAGAGCCCATAATTGTGAAGACCTAGGGTTGAATGTGGGCTTTCAGCTCTATGTCATTTCCTGTTTACTGATGCCTCAGAGCCCCTGTACTTGACTAATTACCTTTATGGTAAGAAAATAAGGTAAGACAGAGGTAGCACTTAGTGTCACGCAGACAGACAGTTATAATGCCTGAATAATACAGTCATAAGCACGATGAGCAATGACTACAGAGGTAATGTTTAAGCAAGTGAACATGAAGGTCTCTATTATTTACACAAAATCTTATGACTCGAATGACAAAATGTGTATGTTGTAAAATTGGCTATGTTATAAGGGCATAATGACTGCTGCAGATCAAGTGCTACCAGAAATCCTGCTAAAGGTTGTTGCACTACTGCTTTCCTGAATTGGAAAGGGCTGCTTTTTTGCAGAGTAACACAGTAAGGTTAGATACATAGAAGAGATGTGATAAAAAAAAAAAAGTAATAAACTGATGGAGCCAAAATGATTTGATGCATTTAGTATGCTTCTTAGCTTATTTATTCTTCAGTGCATTCTTTATTTTTTTTTCCCATGACAACGATGTTCGGATAGATTAAAAAAAAAAAAAAAAAACTGTCGAACATGCATTTGTAATGTGCGGAAGGACTCTGTATTTTGTATATGCATATGCAAATTTTAACAATCCATTAATAACACCTACTTCCTTGGACTGAATGCTCTGTTTCAAGGGCTGAACCATCACTGTGATCACAATCCTCATCCTCATGCACTGTAATACATAGCCTGGCACTAAACTTGTTATTTTGACAAACATTGTCACAGGCTGTTATTTTACTGTTATTTATAAAATTTCTTGTGTATGAGAATCGGAGTCATCCAGAGCCATCACATGAGGAGGGACATTGTACAATCCTTTAAAAAAAAACTAAACATGTTAACTATGTGTAAGATGATACACCTATTTAACATAAGAGTGCACCAGACTATGGGCATGAATATTGGAAATGTCTATGGTGTGTATGCCCTTACTTTAGTTTAATTAATTTAAGTGTAAGAGGAAACCAGGGCTGTGTAGGTATGATCATAGTGAAGTATTTCTCATGATTTCAGATGAATAAAAATTTGTATAAGCCACTTTGTATGACAAGCGATGAATGTGTAAGATTATGAGACAGGGTTTGTGGTTGTAGCTTTTTTTTTCGTTCATGTGAAATCCAACAAAATCCTCACGTCACAATTCCGATATAAATTATGAATGAGAATTCACATACATACACACACCAACTCTGCAATCATTAAAATGACTAATACCATCCACACATTTACACAGAGAGGAAAGAGAAGGAAATCCAGAGTCCACTCAACTTCTCTGTTAGGTCAAAGCTTTGGAGCAGTGTTTCTCCATCTTGTTCCTGCAGTATCCAGCCACTTCACATTTTAATGTTTTCTGAGCTCTAATGCACCCATTTAGACTTGAAGAGTGCTTTTATAGGGCTTTTATATTTTAGATTATAAGATGAATCAGGTGTGTTGAGAGCAGGGAAAACACTTAATTGTGCACTGCAGAGATACTAGAGGACCAGGATTGGTGCTCTATTGCATCACTATTGGACTAGCAACCCTACAGAGGTCTTCTTGCAGAGTTGCCTTCTGAAACACTGAAAGTTCCATCAGGTTTGTCATATTAAGGTTAGAACTAAAGATTAGAATGAAGAGCATTGATATTGCTTAGGTACGCCATCAAGATAGTCATTCAGCAGTGTTTTGTCTGCGTCTTCTGGATATTGTTATAGACTTGCATAAGTCACCATTTCCCATGTTACATATATTTCCTATAAAAAGAAAGGTTCACTTTCTCTGGTACAATGGCTAAGTTTGACTTCTGGAATGTTTCCAAATGATTATAACTTGCACCCCACATGAGACAGGACAGAACTGACCCGTCTGTTAAAAATGCAATTAAAGAAAAGTGTAATAAAATCCACATTGGTAATTAATGAAAATATACACAGCCTGTGATGTCGCTTCACAATGTATCAGTTAGGGAATTATCTGCTTTTCATAAAACATCATACATTTGCACTGTAAACATGGATGTCATACTAAAAAGAAATAACATTCACATTTCAGAAATGTTAAAAAAAAAAATCATACAATCATACTAAACATTTGTCTATGTCAAAACAGCATGTTGCCATTAGTAGTAAAACGTAGTGTGCCAATTTTTTTTAGATCTATTACACAGAACATGACCAGGGCTTTGGCTGGCTTTTAGCAATAACGACATATACTACTGCCATTAATCACAGTCTTATACTGGTAATACAGTGGAGAAGAATGAAATCCTATATTAGGTCCCATACACTGAGATTTCATAGTCCTGTAATGTTGCTCACAAGACCACTTTATTTCAGACCGTAGGAGTGCACTTATGTTGGTTCACCATTTGAGATTGAGCACAGGACTAAAAATATGTGGAAATGGTGCTGGAAACGGTGCAGACCCAGCAGCAGTCTTTAGGCTAATTGGATAATGGCTCTTACTGAAACAAACAACACGTAATGGACTTTTTTTTTTATTCTCCATAAGGAGCTGAAATATTACCAAAATAAAATAACAAAGCAATGTTTACACAAGACCCAAGTGTTACTTAAATGAAATTTCACATTTCATAGGTCATAGGTTTGTAGTTTTGTAGCTTTATGCAGTAGGGTTGACCAGTGAATGATGAATTGGAATAATGATATTTCTGTACCATATAGTTTTGGTTTTAGACTGAACTTTCAATTTCAGTGCCCACATATATGGATTAGTGATACTGATATAAATGTCAACCCCACCCCCTAAAATTTGCTGTGTGAATATCTGTATGCTGTAAAAAAAAAACAAAGACTTGATATAAAATGTGGTTTAACTCTCATCAATAAAGAGCTAAGCTACTAGACTTCCTCTATTCACTGCTTCCTATTGTTTATTGTGGGAACTCAAGTTTTTATTTATTTATTTATTTATCTTGGTTGAAATATAAGTATTAGTCGCAGGATTTAATGTGATGACTTATAATTAGGAAAACATACACAAACCTTTATATGAAAACAAATTTCATACTAAAAATGCATGAATTATATGATTCTTAATGATGCCAGATATTTAAAACACAGATGTTACACGGACGAGAGATTAAAACATGCCGTTTGGAAAGACAGAAGAGAAGCGTGTGTTAGGAACAGTGTCTCCTTCAGCAGTAGATGGCAGTGATGTTCTGCTGTTACACTAAGTGTGGTCTTAGATCCAAACTGAACACTTTGCATGTTAGTAAATGTGAAGTTTGCAGTATTAAAATCAATCAGTTTCAATTGATTCCCTTGTTAGAGCATTATGTATTGATAAACACTGATTTTAGATGATTAGGATTAGTGATGCTTCTGGGATATAATTGCAATGTGTTGATTGTTTCAGCTGGTCTGTGAATGGCCAAAAAGAACTGTGAGAGTAAGTAGTATATCCATAGGAATGCCACTCAGATGCACTGATGCTGAACAGACAGTGTTGCCAAGAGGAAGAAAAATTGAGAGGCAAATGTAAAAAAAAAAAAGGAAAGGCAGTAAGATTCTGCTGACATGCACTAAGGTTAATAGCTGGTGACTAGCTCCTGACAGGCAGCATGGCTGACAAGAATAATGAGAGTGTTTTTCTTTCTTGCCTCCACATTTAATATAAACACGTTTTGATGCACTCTGAAAAAGATGAAGCAGAAAAGGTGAGAGGATGGAAAGGGAATGCTTCTATTTCCTTAGTGTCACACAGTTTTCGTCTCTTTCCAGTGGCTCCAGCAATTGAGATTGAGAATGCATGCAGTGAACGAACACACACATAAGGGAAATGGTCACAAATATTTAATGGTAACGTATTCTAGATCTTTGATGCATTCAAAACAAAAGTGTGCTTCACCATTCCTTTGCAGTTTGTAGATGGAAAATGGAGAAGGTTAGCACCAGATGAACTTAAGGCATGATTTAAAAAAGATCTGAAATGTATTAAGGTGCTGTACAATTAACAGATTTAAAAACTACAATTTTAGAGTCAATTCTAAAGGAAACAGGCAGCCAGTGGAGTGATGATAAAACCTGATTTGTAGTATGATCTGGCTTTCTACTATGTGTAAAAATGTCTTGCTGCTGCATTTTGCTCTAGTCGTAGTTGTTTTGTTGTAGTTCTGTTAGCAATGCATTTCAGTAGTCAAGAGAGAAAACAAAAGCATTGATCAGTTTCCTGACATCTTGTAACCAGAGATAAGGTCTCATCCATACTATATTCCTTAGTTAGCATAATTCAGTTTTATCTGCATTATTAATGTGCAGTTTTGCACATGCAGACTTATAACTGTCTGTTATACTGGATACAGTCTTTTTATTCTCATTACAACCAAATGTTCATGAATAAGATAATTTACAACAAGGAATTTGCTAAGGAATTTTTAGTAAGCTCTGGAATTTAGTTGAGTCACCCTAAGTTCTTGTGGTTGGTTACGATAGTTTGATATGAGTTTGAACAGTTAGATGTGTCTTTCATACCACCCCGGTGCTACGCTTCCTTTATTGTAGCTCCCTATCTGTAGCTGCCTGCATTAGATTCAAAACATTGATTCTTGTGTAAGTCAAAAATGGACCAGCACCCACTCACTTCAAGGCACTTATAACACCCTGCACTGCACCACACTTTCTCTGATCCTCAAACACTGCTTGACTGGTCCCACCATCTTTCAGGGCACACGGAAGACATGCATTATAACTCTTCTCTGATGGGCATGTATGTGGTGGAAGGAAGTTCCTCTAAATGTCTATACAGCTGAGTCACCGTCTAAAGACCTTCCTCTTCTGGTAGTTCTTAGATTAGCACTGTAATTCATCCACAACAACAACAACAACAACAACAACAACAACAACAATAATAATAATAATAATAATAATAATTACCTCCCAATAGAGTTTTTACACACATGCTACTCTTAGACTGTGACCTACTGAACCTGTATCAGAGTCTTTCTGGTAAAATTCAGTTTTGTTTTCACCTGTCTGCTCTGATATGTATTAGCAATGTGGAGCGGTCTGGAAAAAGTAATCAAAAAGTATGGAGTGGTTTAGTCAGTCATTTATTTATCCACTCCATTCCATAACTGTGACCTTGTGAATGTTTTACATGCTGTTCACACTACTATCTATGGTTAAATCAATGGCTGACAGTAATCATGATATTGAGTTCAGCATTGTGATTCCTGTATAACGCCTTGAAAAACAGATTATTTAATCATACTATTTGAAACCCAGTGAAAGCATTTTTCCATTTTTAAATCTACCTGGTTTGACCCTACCTCAGTAAGGTGTGACTTTGGCCTTGTGCAGATTCTTTTGTCTATGTTTACTGTTTTAGGTCAAAATGGACCTTTAAAAAATCCACACTCAGTGTTGTTGTCTACTCAGTTTTTAGCTTTTAATGTCAAAAGTGTGTGCCACTATTTCCTTTGTTTACATGAGGCAATTTTGTGCAATGGTGGAAGTAACCAAAGTAGTGCTGGTTTTAACACTAATAAACAAGACTTGTTAAATGTTTACACATAAATGTGCAGTTACTCTATATACTCTATACCAGTGGTTTTCAGGTAGGCTCGAGTAGGCTAGGATGAGGGGAAAAAAATCAGGGGAAAGTAATTTAAAAAATCACGAAAATTCCCATGTCGAAAATGCGAGTGGTTGGACTACTACAACACAAAAATAAATGTAGTAGATGGGAATGTTGAGTGAAGGGAGTGAAGAAGAGCGCGTGAGATCCGGGTGCGTGTGGCGCGTGTAGGTGTGTTAACGGCATGTTTGGCGAGCTGTTCAATGTTCAGTAAAAAGGAGGAACGGGGGCCCAACTGCAATGAACCAGCTTTTTTTGGGGGGTTGGGGGGGGGCAACTTGCAAAAGGTTGAAGAACTCTGCTCTATATTGAAGAACACAGACAATAGAATGGCGCTCACTGCTCTATTCAGCACTCTCATGACATCACTCAGATCTTTACTTGTTGGGACAACTGTAAATATGAAGCAGCTGTTGCAGAAACACGGACACGGAAATTTTTTGTTTTTTCAAGGACATTGCTGTTGTGTTTTTTTCATTTTCGTGTGTACAGAGTACAAAGGATGAAACCTCCTGTTTAAAAAAATGGCATGTATTTGTGGACTAGGCCTTTAACGAATAATTTTAGCTTCCTGCACATTTATCTAAGAATATTTCAAGTATAGGACAAATATAATAAATAAATTATTATTATTGAAACCACCTTTATAGCAGTAGCCCATAAGATGCACCCCCAGCCTCGGGCCATGGCTGTCCCAATTATAACAAAATACAAAACACACATAAGACACACCTCATTGTAATACAAAAAATAACAAGATGAATCATATTCTAAATATGTCTAGTACTCTACAGTATTCCTTACATTGATGTGTAACAGTCCTTTAGGAGGAACAATAGTTTGTATTTTACCAAATATCCCACTGGTAAAAAAAACCTTTTTCTTTAGCTACCCTCTCTTGTTTTTATACACAAGGTTGAAATACAAATCAGATGAGCAAGATTCACCTATGCGTTTGACTCGCCTCCAAACCCCTACATCATGACGTAGACCCACATCGATCCATGCATCTACAAGATACAGACATTTTAGCTGTTTTAATTTGAGATATGACGCAATGATCACAGTACAAGTACAACTATAAGAGACAGAGCCGGCCCAAGGCATACTCGAAATACGCGGCTGCTTAGGGCCCCTACGCCACCAGGGGGCCCCAAGAGCACCGAGATATCATAATAAAAAAATATATTTTAAAAATAACATTGAATAATAAAACGAAATGGTATTACACAGGTAAAAGTGAATATTACATTTATTTATTTTTATAGTTGGCACACCTATATATAAATCTCTTTCTGGGGAAATCGCTCTAACAAAATAAAATAAAATTTAAATACATAAATAAGTAATAAATAAAAATTAGCTCCCTCCTTAGGCCTTCCGCTTCCTTTTTGTTTTGTTTTGTTTTTTTTCTGGCGCAGGGAGAAAGGTAATTGAGCGATATGCAGAGGTGGTCGGAGGGGGTATGGGGGGCCTCAAATAAAAAAATCTGCTTAGGGCCCCATAAAGGCTTGGGCCAGCCCTGATAAGAGAGATGCCATAACAAGCCATGATTTTGATTTTGGCTAAAAACATTTTTAGTAGTAGTCAAAATGATGAATAAAGATCCAGTATAAGACAAAAGACATTAAATGAGTAAGGGTTTGACGACCTATGAACAGGACAGGAGGAAATGGAAGTGAGTCATAAAAGTGAACAATATAGATACACACAGTGTCTGTTATTTTTTTATTCCTTCATTATTCCTCCTGCACCCCATGTATCACAGCTTCACTCCCACTTCCTCTCTTTCTGTCTTTCATACTTGAGTTTCTCCCTTTCTATTGCCATGAAGTTTTTCTTTTCCCTTCATCTCCTTTCTCCTCTATAAGAGGAATTCAAGCAGTTCCATGTGTCAAAGAGCTAGGCCTGTCAAACAACAGGAGTTTCTATTGGACTTTTTGCGAGCTCAGCGGATGTGAGTGTGTATGAATAATACATGTGGCGATCCTTTAACTTCCCCATCCTTATTAAAAGAATCCATTTCCATCCCCCCTTTCCCCATTCTCCAGGCTCTGACTCCACTTTCTGCCCACTGTAACAGACTCTAGGGAAAGAGGAGCTTTAACCGTACGCCTGTGGAAGAGGACTGGTATTGAGGGAGAGTTATATATCACGTTTCTCTTGGTAAAGTGAATGTTGATGTGGTCAGAAGGAGGTCATTTTTTTTAGACTAAATAAATGGTTTCAGGTGTTTTGCTGAAGCTTGGTTCGGAGATCTATTACGTGACCTACACCACAGTCTGCCACTCAGTTGTACCACCAAGGGTGCTCAATTTCAGAATGTGTCTGCATAGTGTCTCTGCTTTTGTCGTGGCTTTGAAGTTGGCATAGCTGGTATACCTTGCAAGATCAGAGTTCTCATCCTGTGCAGGCACCTCATTATCAACACATATCTCTCTCTAGCTATGTGTGTGTGTCTCTGTGTATTTGGGTGGAGGAGGCAAGGATTGGAGGTGTGGGGGGGCGCAGTTGGGTGGTGGGTTCCAGAGTGGACTGGATGTGTACTGACTTGTAATGTCCTGTTTCTCAGTAGATGGCATTCTTGTTCCATAAAGAGTTCCAACAATGAACAAATAAATAAATAATTTAGAATTCCCAACTCTCAACATAAATGGTCTTGGCCATCATGAGATCTAATTTTAAATAATACTTTAATTTGAAGGAGGCAGGCTTTGTATGCCGTTTCAAAAAATATAGACCACAGAGCAAGTTACTCACTCTTTTCTAGTGTCTTAGCTGTTCTGATTTTCACTGCATTCAGTCCAGTCTTACAACATAACATTGACAGAAAAAAAGCTTTCTCATGAGCTCACTAAAAAAAAGCAGCAGTGAGGTAGGTTTAAAAGAAAACCTCTGTAGTGTCAAAACTTTCAAAAGGTGATAAGGCATCTGTCAAGAAACCTTCACAGATATAGAAGAAAACAGCATTTTTAACTGTGTGAAGTACGAAGACAGAGGATCAATACTATTATCAAGCAGCATTTGAAGCATACACACACACCAGCAGCACCATCTTAGCAAGGTAATTCAATTGACCTGTGAGTCACTGTATGGTGTACAGCATGATGCATAGGCTTGTTTTAGCTGTTTTTTTTTTTAAACAGAAAAACCTCATGGACAATGTTTACATAAATGACTGAAGTACTGACACTGTAGTACATAATGGACTATAGTATTTGGCACTGCTTTACACAAATGACTACAGACACTGCAGTATATAAAGGACTACAGTATTGACACTGCTTTACATAAATGACTAAAGTACTGACACTGCATTACATAAAGGACTAAAGTACCAACAATACGTTACACAAAGGACTAAAGTGTTTACACTGTTTTACCTAAAGGACTAAACTACTAAAGCTGCATTACTTAATGGACTAACCTACTGATGCTGAATTACATAACATACAGACACTGTCACAAGGGCTGGAACAACAAATCGATAAAATCAATAATAATCGATTATTAAAAGTGTTGGCAACAGATTTCATTATTGATTCGTTGTTTCGCGCAATTTTTGTGTTACTTGCCTTGTCATATCTGCTTACGTCACTCATGGTGCGACATCAACGCTGGAAAAAATAAATAAATAAGAGCGAGTTGAATGGAGTGAGTAGAGGTCTGCACTGGGATCGGATCTTGCGGAAACGTGCAGTTTGCACTTGGGTGGGAATGGGCGGATAAAACAAAACACTGCGGGATTATAGACTTTAGCCTAAAGGTAATTTCAAATAAATAAAATACTGAAACTGCCTTTATTTTATTTAAAAACTACATGAAAATAACAAAATAGGAGCGCTATTCCCCACAAGTGCATCAAAAGCCATGCAGGCCAGGAAAACGAAACAAACTCCAAGAATCTCTTAATTAATAGCCTATATTACGTTTCTCCTGCGGGATGGAGAAGACACAAAATCAATGCATCTCTATCAATGTGGGGAATAATTCTCATAGGTTCGCGGGTTGCGGACGGGAGTGGACATCACGGGAATGGGTGGACACGTTGCAGACACATTGCGGTCGCGGGCGGTAATGGTCAGAAATTCAGCGGGAGCGGGCTGAAGAAAACTCTCTATGAGTGAGGCATTTTTATTTAATTTAATCTGTTTTAATTAATTTAATTTTTTACTCAGTGTTCTATTTCTGAATAAAGACATGGGAATACATTTTTTATCCGATTCATTAAAAAAAAAAAAAAAAGACAGATAAATAGATTACTTAAATAATAGTTAGTTGCAGCCCTAACTGTCACTATATGGTCACTACTTGGTCAAAAGTATGGGGGCACCTGCAGGACTCCTCGCTTAATATGCAGAACCTCGGTAATGCTAATGTTAAATCCACAAGCTGAAAGAGCACAAATCTCACATCCATACTCCAAAACCAAGTGGAAAACTGTCTCAGTATGAATGGCTATAGGTTTGGAACTCAATGTTTCACAAGCAAACTCCATAACAGCCATAGCATTAAAAAACACTTGCACAAACAGCCACCAAAACGGCTCTGACCTGTTTGAAAAGGATCTGGGGATTTTCTATAGGATCATATCAGATGGTTTAATCTTCATTCTCCATGTACATGAGTGAGCCTTGGGAGAACATCACCCTCACTCTGATTAACTGGTTGTCCTTTCTTGGAGCACTTTTGGTAGGTACTAACGACTGCATACCATGAACAGCTCATAAGATACAACCATCACAATTTGATCCTTGTCAAAGTCATTCAGACGCTTACCCTTGCCCAGTTTCCCTGCATCCAACACATCAACACTGAGAACTAATTGGTCAGTTGCTGCCTAATATGTCCCACCCTGTGAGAGGTGCCAAGGTAATGTGAAAATCTACTATTGAATTCACACAGTAGTATACGATGACAGCCAATTGAGGTAGTGTTAAATAAGCATTAACATTCAAATACATGTAACAAATAGGAATAAAATCAAAGGTTGTACTGCCTAAGAAGGTGATAAGAAAATGAAATACACACAGCAACAACAACAAAATAAAAATAGGTGTAATGTTTCCAGAAGCACTATGTTGGTTTGCTACTTTAAGGCTCTGATTTGAATGTTTTCTCTCTCTGGACAAAAGTAACGAAAAAGTCAGACCAAGATAAATCATTTCAGATTTATGTTCACCTTCAATGTGACCTATAATCTGTACAGTTCATGTTAAAATAGTAGTCAGTACGCACCTAACCCCATATAAAGTTTAGTTGTTCTAGTAGGAAATTTTCTGGTATTTTCTTAGTTGCATCTTACAATGAAAGGCATGGTCTGTAAAGAGCTTACAGAGTATCAATGGGATCTCACTGTCTCCTCAAAAGAGTTGCAGGAATTTATGGAGAGTACTGGCAGTGTACTGCATGTGGAAAAAAAAGGTCCTGTATTCTTCATATGTCTGAACTGTCTTTTCTTACAAACAAACCGTCCAAGCTTGCGTACATTTCACAAAAAACCTACATTTAATCTGCCGAAAACGTGGGAAATTGTGTTATGGCCTGAAGAGACCAAGGTTGAACAGGTTGAACTGTAACTCCAAAAAGGATGTTTAGTGCAAAAACAACATTGCATCACCAAAAGAATACCATACCCACTGTGAGGCATGGTGGTGGCAGCATTATGCTTGGGGGATGATTTTCTTTAGCTGGAATTGGGGCTTTAGTCAATGTGGAGACCATTATGAACCATTCAAAACATCAAACAATTTTGGTACAAAACCTTCAGGCCTCTGCTAAAAATCGAAAGATGAAAAGGAACCTTACCTTCCAGCATGGCATTGGCCCAAAAGAATGACTTCACCAGAATATGATCAAGGCTTTGGAATGGCTCAGTCAGAGCCCAGAGCTGAATCCAATTGAAAATCTGTGGGGTGACCTAAAGATGGCTGTGCACAAGAATCGTCCTTGAAATCTGACAGATTTGGAGCCCTTTTGCAAGAAAAGTGGATAAAGTAGACCCCTAACCCCATTTTTTTCATTGGATTGTACAGATTATAGGTCACAAAAAGTTCTAACATGACTCATCTTGGTGTAATATTTTTTTCACATCACAAACATCTTACATTTTAAGAAGCGTGAGTAGACTGTTTATCTCCACTGTATATCACAGTACAAACAATTTGCCAAAAAGTAAAATAAATAAAAAATCACCTATGGAAAATAACATTTATATTTATATTAACATTTAAATAATGAGGCACATGAACATCCATCTGACATCCCACAACACTGACTTGCACTAAACATGCTCACCATCCATTGGATATTATTTCATAATGGAAAAAGTTTAGCAGAATAGCAATGATGCCACATTTCACATAAAATATTGGTGCTTCTGAAATATAACACTGTAGTCATGCGACAGGAACTACGTTCGTGTAGGACCCCCTCTAGCCTGGTGAAGTGCAGAAACTCAATCATCGCATCAGAATGGAAAACGTCTGGAGGAATGTTGAGCCATGATGTCCACCAATAGCTCAGTGGTATTTGTAGGTGTAGGATCTTGGGTACAAATGAATCTCTCCATCACAACCCATTAATACTGGATTGGGCTCATGTCGGGCAATGGTGCAGGCCTAGGTTTGTCTGAACTCTCCTGAAAGCGCCTCCAACCAATTCTGGACAACTGATATATCCTATTGTGGTGGTACACAAGGTCCATGAAGGGTTGCAAATGGTCAACAAGCAGTGAAATGTATCAATGACATGTTTAGGTAATCAGTGGATCGATGCCAAGAACCCACCCCACACCAGTATGCTTTATTGACAACTGTGTGTCCATGGCTTCATGGGGTCTGTGCCACACACAAACCCTACCATTAGCCCGAAACAGTTGGTACTGTCACATTCTCAATACTAATACAGATCTATAGAAAGCTTGCCACATGTTGGCAGTCCTCTAACTTGATCTTAGGCATGTAAGTGTATTACCACACTATAGTTACTTATTAGCACATTTGCAGAAAATCTTCACCTCAATCATGAACTAATTTACTATTTTCCAATTAGCCTGGTATCAAGTGGGGCAGTTGTGGCCTAGTGGTTAGGGAACCGGTCTTGTGACCAGAAGGTCCCAGGCTTCGATCGCTGCACAGGGCAAGACGCAACTGAGGTGCCCTTGAGCAAGACACCCAACTCCCCCAATTGCCCTTTGGGCGCCGTGGGCTGCTTCCCGTTTCGGGCAAGTGTGTTCACTGCCCCCTGGTGTTCACAGGTGTGTGTGTGTTTCACTGCACGGATAAGTTAAATGTGGAGGTCACATTCCTCTGTGTGCAAGCACAGTAGGCAAAAAGTTCACTTTTAAGTACTTCAGCTTACTTCAGTTCCTGGTGTTCTATGCTTGAGAAGGAGGAGTAATGATCTAAGTGTCTCACATAGGGAATAAACCAGACCTGAAGCCATGCTGTGCATACTCAGTGATATGCAAATTATATACACAATGCACATTCAGATAAAAATGAATTGAAGATCAGCATTTCTGTGCAGAGCATAAGTCTCATCATCAAACTGTAAAAAAGTCCCAAATGACAAAGATAATCTTCTGTTGTTTTAAACATAAAAGATGAAAATAATAAAGGAATATGTTTGAATCGTAATGTATTTTAAAGTATATTAAATGTCTCTAAAAGCAATTTAACTTTGTCTACCAATTAATTAATTTTAGATCAAATTTATGTCATTTCCTCACTATGCAAACAAGTAGCAGTGATTTACTGAGGATTGCGGGATCTCCAATTTTGCGTACTCATTTAAGGTGGATTTCTTCCAGAAGTACAAAGTGTAGTCATTGTACTCACTTTTGTTCTATAATGAAAAGATTAAAAACCACCATGTTAAACAACTGATTATTCAAAACATAAAAACAATTTGTGATTTTAAATTTGAATGGCATAAAGGGCAATATGCACATTTCCTTTTTTATTTTAATATTAACACCATCTGTTTATCTTATTAAAGCCATTTTATACACTGAGTTTTGAGTTTGAGACAAACTGTGAAAGAAGAGAAAGTTGGGTGGCAAATTGCAGGCGTGCCAGTCAAAGAAAATGAAAAAAAAGTGTCAAGAGAGACAGTGTCCAAAATTATGACAGCATATTTCAAACAAGGAAAAGCAGCCTTGGGTGGGAAGAAGGGCTGAAATCTGAATCTCACTGACAGGCCTGTACATGAATACTGAAACAACTGCCTAAAAATCGGCACAGGGCTGAAGTAAAACCATCCCCCCACTCAGTTTCAACCAAAACTGCACATCATTAGTTTCCCAACGGCAAGATTTATGATAGGCCTGCCATTCGGAAACCACTGCAAGCAGAGCTTTGTGGAACCTGCTGTAATCAGCGCAAAATTTCAATCTCAGAGCAGTAGAAGGAGGCAATGCGGTATGATGAGACATACGCTGATATTTTTTTATCACATGCAAATAGATTTTCTTTTAGAAAGACTTCCACCCACATCACCTGTTTCTAACTGTTCAATTGAATGGAGGGTCTGTTATCTTACTAATATCAACAAGACGATGAAAGGCATAGCAGCTTGTTATAACTGATGTACGTATACATTGTTTGCTTTATTGTATCCGTGCCCCGGATTTTATATGAATCGCTTTTTAATTACATTTTATCTGCACTGCTCAGTTTAGAAGTAACACTGATACTGTGGGTGCGACTTGGCGTTCAAAAAGATATTCATGGAATGAAAGTCATTTATTTCTGGGTTCCCCAATTTGGGTCTCAGTCAAGCAGCAAAAGAATGGCCTATGTGAAGATTTAGTAGACTTAGCTCACAGTAGTGATATTTCCACTCACAGTGCTAAACACATGCTCATGCACACAAATAAAATATAGCCTGTAAGTGGGAAAGAGTTGCTAGTCTGGTACAGTTGCTAGTCTGATTTTTACAACATAGTACTGACTTTGTACTGATGTACTTGGCGTGAATTTAAAAAGGTTTAAGATAAACCTGTTTATAGGAGATGGTTTCATTATATGAAAGCAACTGTTTGTCAATATTTACAGTGAAAAAGTTATTAAAATAGGAAAGGTTATTAAAATATGTTTTTCCTGGTTTTTTCCTGAGTATATTTGCCTGAGATGGCGTTTTGAAGACCAGCACCATTAAACACAAGCAGTGGAATCAAATCTGGACTGAAAAATGTGTCAAATAAATTTGTAAAGAAATTGTGGACTGAAGTTTTTACCCATATATTTGAAATGTAATATGATGTAACATAAAAATAGACATAATATAAAAATGGAAAATGAAAAAAGTCTAATACAATGATATATAAATAGCAAGATCATTGAAATAAACATCTAATAGAAGTTTATTTCCCTTTCATTAATCACTTCTAAAATACCATGTGATCCAACTCTTAATACTGATACTATTATTTTTGTAAAATACATTGTTTATGGTCAGTTGTGCACAAAACCAGCATGCTTTCCACCTGTCCATCGGATGCTTGGTGAAATAAAACTTGCATCCAGCTGCTCGGTTATGGAAATCCATGCCATGAAGCTCTCAGTGCACAGTTTATGTACTGATGTTAATGCCAGAGGTTTGGAACTTCGCCGTTATTGAGTCAGCAGAGCATTACTGACTTTTACGCACTCAGCGACCCCATTCTGGTCTAACGCTTTGCGGCTGAGTCGTCAGCATTTTCAAACTATTCCACTTTTTGATAAAACCACTTACAGTTGATTGTGAAACATACAAAAGAATTTTACCAGCTGACTTGTTGTAATGGTGCCATCAGTACCACACTTGAATTCAGTGAGCTCATTCTTTTACAAATGTTTGTGAAGGCAGACTGCATGCCTAGGTGCTTAATTTTAGGCAACTGTGGCAATGGGCCTTTTTTCAATGACAAAATACTTTTGTCCTAATGTACTAAAAAGTGATCATGAAATTGTAATGTGTGCAGAAGGTAAGCAAGTTTATTACCCCCTCAGTTAATTAATAATGTAATACCAAAGTTTTGCTTAATTTCATGCACTCTCTTGTAAGACCAATAAAAAGGTTTACAACAAGCCGTCCCATTGTAAGTGAATGAGTGCTTTCACTAATGTGCAATAAATGCCCAATGCTGCCAGAGTCTGAGTGAGTAGGAAAGCAATTGCAAATTATGTATGCACCCTAAGGCTGCTGACTCATAACTGACTCATAACTGTGCAATCTTGTTTCTTCTATCATTGTAATTGTTGTCGTAAGCTGTGTCTCAAATACTATATGACCATATGCCTAAAACTATTAGTAGATACCAGGGGCCCTTACCTGGTGGACTAAGACTGGTCTGGACTGAGTGAAGCACTCAAATAATACCATAGAACAATAATTATGAATATGAAAAAAAACTATAATTATGAATATGATATGAAAAAACAATTCAGTTTGTTTTTTAAAAATGCTTCTGTAGCAGATTTTCAGACCACATCTTGTTTGATGTGATATGTCTTGTTAATCAAAATTGGTAAGGTGAAGTGCCTCCATGAAATCTGGACCTTCATGAATTTTAGCTGAATACCCCTGCTATACACTAATATGAATCCCAACAATTAGTATCTAGAACATATTTGGTGGGTTAGTATGTGAGAGGTTTGTTGAGTTCACAGACTACCTGTAAAACCAGACTGAAGATGCAATTTGCTACAAACTACATACTTGGGTCTGGGTAACAATAAAGTACACCCTGAACATCATATCTGAGTTCATCCTGTTCAGCAATGTTACTATCACTAACATGGAGAGTAGTTAACTATTATGTATATTGCCACATGGCACATATTGTCACCTTAGGCATGGGTGCATGGGGATGAAAACAGTGGAGCTCTTGAAGATCAGGTGACAGGCCTGCTGCAGAAAAGTAAGAAAATGTATTCTTTCATTCCTATGTTGGGTTATTTTGTGGATATAAACTACAAAGTCAAATCTAGTGTTAATGGTTTTTGTATATTGTAAATTGTCTTGTGTATTTATTGTATTTTGTCTTGTGTATTTATTGTAAATCGTCTTGCATCATTGCACATGCTACTGCAAACGTGCACTTTATGTAGTTTATTGTTCCATGTTGCACCTTGGTCCTGGAGAAACGTTGTTTCGTTTTACTGTGTACTGTACAACACTGTATATGATTAAAATGACAATAAAACCACTTGACTTGACTTGACTTGATCCCCACAGACACACCACAAATCTAACAGAAAGCCTTACTAGAAGAATGGAGATTATTTAACCTCAAAGAGATACTAAATTTGGCACATTGGGGGTGTGATGGTCAGGAGTCCACAAACATTTGGCCATTAATGCATATCAAAAATCTTGAGTAAGTGCTTTATCCTCTTGAAAGGCGCTATATAAGTGTAACTTCATTCATTTATCCTGCACATGATCCTGCTCATGATCAAACCATGGACCCCTGAGCTGCTGTTCTATATGCTAATAAGCATATAGTGCATAAATAGTCCTGTATTTAACTGTTGTAATATTGTCACTATGAATGTACCAACTGGTGAAACTTGAACTACAATCTTTAATGCTCTGATTTTGGTCAGTTCAGTTTTTGACTGCGTGCTAGAAACATACCTATATGTTACCTATATAACTATTTTATGTAATAACTTTTCTGCTAATGGGCTGGCACTAGGATTGACATCAAAACACAAAGTGGGTCTAAGTAAAATCTAAAGTGGGGGAAGGCTGTTGATGGTGTGCTTGGTGTACTGACCTGAGAGAAATGCTCGATTTTGGACTATGACTAATGCCCACTCAGTGACCACTGGCTATTGACAAGGACCAGTTGAACACCACTCACACTCTAGGATTTCTGTCAAAAACATTGCTGGCATGTCAGGGGTGGAAAATAATCAGCCAATCTCTCTAGTTGGAGCTGTTATTCTCTGACCATCTTTCAACCTTACACACTACAAAATAGAGGATGTGACAATGATGTAAGGGTTTCACTGCAACTCTGATAGCTTGTTTGAAACAGCACAGACAGACTCCAGTGGACTCCTGTCTGCAGGCTTCTCAGTAACATATTAATCCCAAACACAATTCCAAAAAGAAAGGCCATGTCCATCCCAGCCTAGAAGAAACTGCAAGTCGATATGAGCCCAAACAGTGCTGTTACTACATCACCTAGCTAAAGTGCTACAAGTGTTTCACAGAGGCAAATGTTTGTGCTGTGACCTAATGCAGGCATAAAGTTATGTAAAGTGGTGCTAGCGTGGAAAAAGAAATAGAAGGGATCTCTATTAAGAATTTAAAGCTATGTGGGTTCAAAGGATAGGCGCGAGTGTTTGCAGAGGTTTGTGTGGCACGTATCTGTTTGCATATGCATCTCAGCGAGTACCTCTGTGAAAAATGCATTTGCGTGTGCAATATTTTTACCATAATTTGCCCATCTGCAGAGCTCATCTGCAGTTCAAATTTGCTGCTCCCATCGTGTCTTTTTCACGTCGCACATTCATGTTTGGCACTTCTTACAATTCATTTCACACCACCCAGGCTGCATAAATTTTCAATGCTTTTTTTTTCTTACCCTCTTTCCTCACCTTATTTTAAAATCTGGAGGTCAAAATAATGGAGGCACCAAAGAGAGCCGGAACAAAGGAACCGAGAGACAGAGGAAGTATCTTCTTGCATTTTTCTATTTTATGGCAAAATTAGATTGGGCTGACCTGGTCCTGACCGATAGGAAGTCTGTGGAAAAGGAAAAATAAATAGATAAGTGTGTTTTTAAATTAAAACAATAAGTCAAAGAAGGGAATAGGATGCAGAAACGGTGTAAGAAGAGAAAAATGAAAAACATTGCTGGCAGGGTTGTTATTTCCAATAAAAATGGTAGAATAGTGCTTGTGTTTGTATGTGTGCTTAGCTTGCTCAAACAAAATACCATTTTTTTCTGCTGAATATGGCTGAATGGATAACTGCATGATAACATTGTCTGGGTCTGATATACTCTCTAAGTGTTTATGCACAATAAAGATACTGAACCATGACTACAGACACGCTGTTTACTAACTGTAGCTTGACACTGTTCACATTTACAGCATTACTTAACATTATTTAAAAAAAAAACCACACACACACACACACTTCCCTCGACTATGCCAATGATACATGGTGGTACAGACCTGACAAATAAGTAGGCTTTTTCAGGGGGAAAAACAACTTTCTCCAAAGTGTCTAGTTTACTTCATTGCCAATCCCAAGAAATATTCAAGCAACAACCAGCTCATGCCAATGTGCAAGGAACCACAGAACAAATTTGTATATGGCCAATAAAACACACACACACACACACACAAAACTAACAAACAAAAAAAAAAAACCATGCAGACATTTTGTGCCTTCAGTTTTCTTGTGTGTCACCAAACATCCCATGCACTGAAGACATGCTTCATTAGAGACAGAGACAGAAAGAGCCTGTGGCAGTTTCCATACTCACTAGTCAGAGCACACACAGTCAACCCATACTCATTTAATCTCTTTCCTCTCCATCTCTTTATTTCACAACTCAGGAATAGGATACTCTGAAAGTCCAATATTTATCCTGTTATTTTCCCACCGGATATCTAACTAAGCATGTATAACGTATACCGTGTTCACAGTGTGCCTCGTTGATTCGGACTCGCTGTTTTCCACTGTCAAAATATGATTTGTTGCCATATCATTGCAATTTTCAAAGCTATTTTCTTGAGGCTCGGAAACACTAACTATCAGTCACAAGGGAGGCTGTGATATTGAGATTAATGAGCGTTTTAGCCTGTTGACCATTGCATCAGAGAGCTTCTAACAGACAGGCTTTCGGATGCAGGCAGAAAACCAACGAGTGTCACAAATAACCATAATTTAGACAACTTGGGTACAGTTATAAGAAGAGATGCTTTAGTGTGTGTACACTGCAAGTGCTCCTCATTCTAGAAAAACTTTTGCGCTGAATTATGGCAACAGTTTAACGATAATGCTGAAAGCGAAGATAGCGAAAGAAAAATGAAGTGAAGGACACGTGGGGGAGAAGAAGACGGAATGAAACAATGACAAAGACCTGGAGCTCACAGGGAACATGCTGACAGAGCGACAGTGTGAAATTCAGAAATGACAGGCCGATGTTTTTCCCTGCTCAGTGGCCCGAGGCATATTTGATGTGTGCACAGCATAAATTCTCATTTGTTTTTTAATATCCTGTAACTTGAACTTTGCGTATGTACCTTCTTGGACTTGTGGCTGCCACGTTGGGTTTGTTTTAGTTTAGCTACAGTTTCAAGGCATTGTAACTTTTATTCTTTTATGGACAACATGTATGTATCATGAATTTTATGTACGAAGTCAAGGTTGCTGGAGCCTGCTGTAATTGTGAAAAAAGAGCCTTATTTTGTCCTCGTTCCTTTTAATTTGGCAATCTATAAAGAAATGGTTATCAAAGGCAAGGTATATTCTTCAGCATTCAATAAGGGTAGGCTGTCTCTAGTGCGCACACACAGAGAGGTATTAAAGCAGAGTTTTAGCACTAGGGGGTTGGGTCTAATGCTGTTGTGAAGGCAGTGGGGAAGCTCATTGCTGAGACTGTTAAATGAAAATTTCTGTAGATGTGTAAAAAATGCATGAGCATCAGAAGTGTTTCATGGTTTGAAGAAGCTGGGCCAGTGATGCACCCGTTCACTTGTTCCCTCAGCTGCTGGCTGTTTCAGTCATTTGCTGGTCTGAATGCATAGGTGCACATGGGGTGTGCACAGAGATCACTCTGTCCCATGCTGTTTTATAGCCTTATGCAGAGATGTGAGGTAAAGGTAAAGCCAGACAAAGATTCCAATTTAAAGGCTTTATTGAGCCATTTACATTTGCATTATTTAGAACAGTCAAATCTGTACCTATGCTGTTTTTGGCTTTTAACAGGAAAAGTTACTGACAAAATGTGTAGATGTTATCTTTGAATATATATATAAAAAACATGAATATACAATACAAGGCTCAGATTGTGATGTTTATGTGGATTATACCTTGACCCTCTTTAATTTGGCATGAAAAGAAAGCAATTAATAACATGTTTATACTCCTACTACGGATCAACAGTTAATGCATTTATGATATTAGCAATAAAAGCGCAAAATCCAACAGAAATAAACCTGAATGAAAAGAAACAGAACATGACTGAAACCTGAAAGAAAGACAGCTTATAATGGGAAACTGCACAAAAGAGCAAATCCATCGAGAGTAGCTGAAATTTGTCTGTCTGATCTCTCTCTTTCTCCATCTTTTTCTTTATCCCTTCCTTCCTCCTGGGGCCGGTTAAATAAATGGTGGCCCTTTGCTGTGTAATAGTTTACACATGATCGAAGGTGATGTCAACAGTCAAGGGCTAAGAGAGAGTTTGACCAGATTATTGTGCTGAGTCTGTCACCTCCTCCCTTCCTCTCTCCTGTTTTATAACTGTGCTGGAAAAAAATACCCTATTTTTTGGCCACAAATTATTCCCCTGCTATGCACCCACATAAGCCTGTCTGAATTTATGACATTCACATAGCACCTGACACACTGAATTTAATGTCCAGAAAGAGAGAGAGAGAGAGAGAGAGAGAGAGAGAGGCTCACCAGCAGTGTTAAGATCTTCCTGCTTAATAGGAAAGTACATAAACTGTTCATATATTACATGCAAACCCACACACACAATCTGCAAAATCATGTTTTTAATTGAAGGAATTAAGTATATATTTAACATTTTATTATCCATCAAATATTTCTGTGTCCTCGATTTCTAATCGTTCCCACCATTTCTACAGATTTGAAAAATGCACTTTAGGTCTCTGGTAGGTTAGGTAAAGCTAGGACACATTACTGTTCATGTCAACCTTATACAGATATAATATGTATATATAATAATATAACTTAATCGGGCCCCTATAAATCTTCCACTAAGTGAATGACAGACGGTCATAATCTGACAAGGTTCAGAATTATATTTCATTGGGTAAATCTAGCACATGTCCTGAGGTCAGATTTTGACAGCTATAAAACATAGACGCTAGTACGCTAGCTGTTTAAATAGCTGAATAATGAGCCCAAGACTGACTTTCAAAAAGCTTTCCACAGTAACTACATAGGTGGAAGCCAATATTCATACTACATGTAGTGCACTTACTGTACGGTAGGGTGTAGGGAGACACTTTTGGTTTAGTTAATTTAGCTGTAGTAGTGTTGTATCAATTATGTTGCACCCTGCAACCTATTTATAGAAACAGCTTGCTTGTAAAATTGTGAAGTGTTTGACATGATGCCTTTGCAGACAAGATAAATAGTTTCTATTGATCTACTAATCACTCAGAGAGAAGTGCTTGCTCTAGTTGAGCTTAAGGAACCTGATCAAAGTAAAAACTGTCACAAAAAAGTACAATCTGAATAATATGGATGAAGAAAAATGATATGGATAAGGATAATAGAGGCCAACATGTACCCAACACCATTAAACACTATATCTAAGTTATGTGAAATGCACAATATATTAAACACCAACAAACTGCCTTTATATATAAAGAAGAAGATGAAATATAGGTAAATAAAGCATGAGAAAGCAGACGAATACATGTTTATATTTGGTGCTCATCACACTTGTGTTTATGACTGACTGAGGTTATGCACTGACAGCCAATAATTTGCTATCCGCTGATGTGTAATAAAGAATCAGAATCCAAATCATGCAAGGTGTGTAAAAATTTACGATAACGTCTGACCAGACAACTGGTAAACCTGGCATTATCATCATAGTTCTGAAGAACACTCTCACCTCTGGCACCATGTGACAGTTTGAGCCAGGAGCAGATTAGTAAGGTAAAAGGCAGCCATCCGTTGAAGAATACATCCAGGATTGGCCAATTACCAACCACCATATTTCTTTCTTTTTAAATAATTATTTCATATCTATATGTTTGTTTTTTCTAATAATGGTTTAAGAAGCCATAGAAGACCTGAGCCTTACAACACACATTTCAATGTACATCAGTCACTGACTTTAGCCTTTAGCAACAATACCTAAATTTTCATTTACACTAAGTGTAGATTGCTCTTGCAACATTGTAAACCTACTGTCTCTTACTATTTGTTTCTTGGTATAAAAGATCGATTATGGTAGCAGTTCTCTGAGTTAAGCTTTGCATGAAAAAATGCTACCAGTCTCAATCCACACTGAAACTCGTTGTCATGTTCCTCACACCATTCCTGAACCATTTTTGCAGTGTGGCAGTGAGCATTATCCTGCTAAAAGAGGCCACTGCCATGAGGGAATACTGTTTCCATGAAAGGATGTACTTTGTTTGGTGTCCCTGCAGAACATTGCCCAGAGCATTACATTGCTTCCCCCGGCTTGCCTTCTTCCCACAATGCATCCTGCTGCCATCTCTTTTCTAGACAAGCTAAGCACCCTCCCCCCATATATATATATATATATATATATAGATGTATATACACGCTCATACACACACACACACACACCGATTGGCATTAAAACTGCTAACTAAACAGCTGCCAACACAGCTGACCTTTTCAAAGCATGGACTCTACAAAACCTCTGAAGGTGTTCTGTGGTATCTGGCACAAAGATGTTAGCAACAGATCCTTCTAGGCTTCACCCTCAACACACATCAGTGAGCTTTGGATGCTGGTGACCCTTTTGTCCGTTAACCAAGTCCTCGTTCCTTAGACAACGTAAGTTGCTCACACATCAACACTGAGAACAAACTGTTTGATAGCTGCCTAACGTATCCAACCTCTTCACAGGTACCATTGTAATGAGATTCACCTGTCATTGGTTATAATCTTATGGTTGATCGGCTGATCTGTGGCGTTTAATGTGTGGGGTTGTTCCATCCAGGTTCAGATATAACATTTAATACAGCATCTGTATTCTGACTGGGACCAGCTGTTATGGTACACTGGTTGAAACAATTCTTGTAGTACATCTTGCAGCCCTCGATGGATAAATCTGAAGCATGGGATTGCAGGATATCACCATTAGAGACACAGCTATAAAGGAGCCACTTTCAGTCGCCTCACTAGTTGTCTAAAGCTCCTCACACTGAAAGCCTCATTACCTTGTTTCATTTAAACCCTAGTAATACATACAGACAGACAGACAGACATACACATACACACCCTGAAACCACAAACATACTTCAATATATTTAATTTAGTACTTAAAATAATTATTGCAAATGTAACTTTACTAGCTGTGTTTACTGGTTACTTATATATGCAATTATGGCTAGACAGCAGACAGGGTTTCTGGCTCATCACAGTGATTGGTGTGTCTGTCTGGGGGTGTATGTGCTTGTCATTGAATACCAGCAGGGAATGAGGTTGTTTGAATATAAAGAAGCAGAGAGAGATCGACCATGACTGCTTGTTAATACTGACAAAGAGAGGAGGAAATAAAGCACCTCAAAAAGTTCACACTTGCGCACACACACACACACACACACACACACACACACACACACACACACACAGAGAGAGAGAGAGAGAGAGTGACTCTGATAGTCAGTCTTTTTTAGCTTACAAGATACAAGATGGAAATGCTGAATGTAACATATGAATTTCAGCCAAATGGGGAGAATGTGTGTCTTATCTTTGTGACCTAAAAATAAAATGGTTGAGGAAAACCAGTGACTATAAGAGTAAAAAAGATTCAGGTGTATGTAGTGTTTTTGGGATCATTTTAATCTCCTCTTGCCTTCTTCTTCCCTCTTATCTTCTTGATCTCCCCCTCCTTTTTCTGATGGATGAGGATGGTAATTGCAGGTCGATTTGAAGCTTGTATTGTTTCCGCTTTGGCTGATAGGAAATGGAAATCATTTTGCGGCAACGTGGTAGCTGGGAGAAATTTCAGCTCGAGCTTGTTCTAAAGGTGCGAGTTAATGATGAGAGCCCTCTCTGATTACCCCGTTAATAACGAAGAAGTGTCATAATTAAATTCCCATAAATCCTAGCTCCTCTGCATGCTAACGAATGTTGAAGTCATTATGCAGATTAATAAGTCATATTCACATAATAAATTTAGTTGAGTATTACTGGATCCTGAGGCACTTGAACTTCATTTCTTTCATTGGTGGACATTTGCATCATTCGTGTGGGTGTGTATGTTTACGCCTCCAGTGCTTATAAACTAGTTCTGAAACCATATTGTTTTTGTTAAAACAGAAATAAAGACTGCTGAAACTAATTTTCCCCACTGGCCATTTTTAGCAGTTTTTCTGTTTAAAAAACAAAAAATGCTTTAAATCACTTACTTCATTATATACTAACTTATTATAATTACATTTATACAGAAATTATTCTGTACTTATTCTTTATGCATTCATGGATGAACTGTTTTTGTATTGTTATTTCTATGTTGTGTTTTATGGATACTCAGCAGTATTGCCTAAATTTAAAATGATATCAGATTTAGATAAGTAACTGGTATCTAATGGGAATGTTTGTCATTAATCACAGGTATATAGTAGTAAATTAACTGGCCATGTAATAGGTAGACAAGATATGCACGTATGTGGTAAGTAACCCTCAGATTTGGGGTAGGTGACATTTACATTTATAGCATTTTGCAGGGGCACTTGTCTAGAGTGTCATACATTTTACCTCATTTACACAACTGAGCAGTTGAGAGTTAAGAGCTGTGCTCAAGGACCCAGCAGTGGCAGCTTGACAGTGCTGAGATTTGAACTGATGACCTTCCAATCTCTAGAAATGTCTACCACTAGTAGTACCATATATACAGTAATTAGTGATTCAAAAAGTTACTTTAAAAACTATCAGGTTTCCGTCACTTCAGCAATAAGTGCCCAGAAATTACTTGGTATTGATACTCGGAACTTTGGGAATAATTACCTAGTAACTAATGTGAAAAACTACTGTATTTCATGAGAGAATTTCTTTCTTTCTTTTATCCAGTGTATTCGTTATTCTAGAAAATGCATTACAGTGATTAATTCCTATTACTGCATTCTGTATGTTGCTACTAAATAATAATTATTCTATTCTACCTATTCTAGTTATTTTACACAAAACAAACAAAACTTTGAAAATAACAATTAACACATGGTATACATGGTACAATACATGGTAAATTATCTGTAAATTTCTCATATGTAAAACACATGGGATTTGGACAACAGAAATCACCAATGCAATTCACAAGAACATCTTGTAATATTTGTAAACATGCCGTCTAGATTACCCTGTTATCATGATTTGCAGACAACAAGGAGATGGATTATGAACAGGTTTAAGACATACTGGAAACAGTTTTTTTTAAATTGTATGTTCTGTCATACTACACATCTCTTTTATTTTTGCTTTTTATAACTGCATAGAGAAAATTAGCTCAGTAATGTGGTGTTTCAGTAATATGTTTATTTCTAACATGTGTGTATGTCTTTTTTGATACTTAACCACCTTCATCCACATCCTTCTCCATAAAAGATATGCTTTTTGTATAGACTTTTCTGCGGTGTGTGCTTGGCTGAACAATAAAGCCTTATTAAAGGCACTGTCGTGCCTTTCTGTCTCTCTGACCCCTTTCCCCCTCCGCTTTAAAACCGAGTAAATCTGTCTTTATGCTGATTACTGCTTTAGTTGCCAGTCTGGTTCCTTTCCTAGTTTAACATTAACACATCTGGGAGTGAGTACTGGGAAAAGAAACATGGTAGATATTATCATCACTTTGTCTTGAGCAGTATTTCCCTCTAGAGAGTAACTTTACAGTGTATATACAGATCAATATATATTTTATTTAGTTACCCATATATATATATTGTTTACTGTTTAGCATCAAGTTGTTGATATGCTTTACAGATACCGTCCAGGCTGAGTGAGTGTAGAAACCTGGCCAGTTTTCTGTTGTTTGTATAGTTTAAGAGAATGGGATTAAACCTGATTTACTTTAATTACAGGTAGATTAAAACCATTAGTTCTTAGTGCACCTCTGGGCCACCATACTCCAAAACAGAGAGCCCGTTTTCACAAGATGCAAGTAAAATTCTGGGGGAATAGATTTAATATAAATGTGTTGAAGAGTAAGTATACCTGTGGTAAGTGATGAAAATACAGAGGAAAAAACAGCCATTGTAGTGCTGTTGCAGTTATAATGGATGTTGCTGTTTTCACACCAGCTTCATCTGTGGAACATCATAAAGCAACCTGTTCACAGAATAGGAAACATTTTGAAAATTTTAAACTTTTATTTGTAAGCATGCAGTAACATAAGGTAGTCTGACATGGCGGTCAGGCCACTATGTGATATGAGGCGTTTACATTTCACCCAGACTTTGTTCAGGAAACCACTGATGTGGTGTTTATCTTAGATATTTCAAACGTAGTAGAAGAAAAGAAGAAAAAGACGAGGCAGCAGCAATGTTTTCCCATCAATTTGAGAGCTACTTATATACGTTCACAATTGTCCAGCACTGCTCTGTGATGAGGAAAACATGTCAATTGACACTGACACCGAATACAAATTGTTACTGTTCAATCACTATATAGCTAAGCTGCCAATTCAGATGTTTCCGATTCATAGAGTGACATAACTGAAGTGCATGGCTTTGTCCTACTGCCTTTTTGTTTTTTCCAAGGCTACAGAACACTTTTTTTAACAAAAGCATAAATTTGGCTTGAGCTGACAAGTCCAGAAGCCGCCTTCATAGCCAAACTGCATATAGGATTATTTATAGCACCAGACTATGGTGAACTCTATACAATAGGTTCTGTATTGATTGCTATCAAACTCTGTTAATATAAATCCAAATACACATTAGAAGCAGCTAGTCTGTTAGTTACCATGTTAGTGATTGTTAGATTTAAAATCAAATGTTATACAAAAGTCACATTTATGTACAGAGTGCACTGTATTCCCAAATTCACAAACAGAATCTCAAGCTCCTCTCTGCTTTGCCTTACAGATTTAAACCTGACATTTTATCTATGTTCATATCTGTACATTACAGAGGAAACAACCTTGTCCCTGGCAAACTGAAATTAAATGTTTGAGCAGAGGGAGAACCCCACGGGTCTTGTCAATAGTGATGGAATCTGCTCTTTTGGCTAGGTGTTAGTGCTATCATCAGCCATTCCTGGCTCCTCTGCTAGTTCCCTTCTGTAGCACAAATGCTTTCCTTGTCATATCCATATAGATCTGCTATATTCCACTTTTACTTACAATTACTAGTCAACCTATCTTACTTTTGTGACAGTTGAGAAAGTGCCGAATTGCAACTTTTTGATAGTTCCACTGCTGCCTCCCACATCTCTCTCTCTCTCTCTCTCTCTCTGTCTGTCTTTCTATCTCTATCTGTCTGTCTTTCTTGTTTGTGACTTTGTCCCTTTTCTCTTATTGCTCTTATTATTTCTATAAGGAACTGATCAAAAAGGCTCAGCATAACTTCCACTGTTTTCTTTATTGGATCCATTGGATCCTATCTTTCTCCTGTCTCTTTTTACTCCTGCTTTTCCTCTCTATCTGGCATAAATTGCAGTCTTCCGTTTTGTTTCTCTCAACTCACGTCTTTTCCTTGCTCCTCTACACGCTCTTGTTTTCATCTTTATTCTAAAGTAATTTGTGGGATGAATATTGAATATTTTGGGAGAGGGAAATTGCTCCATCAAAATGAATATTAATTTTGCATGAGTGAACAAAGGAGAGCTGAACACACACACACACACACACACACACACACACACACACACACACACACACACACATTTATATATATAACAGAGAAGAATACATTAAAAGCAGCTGGACAGCAGGCCAAGTAGATGTAAAATGTTTTTGTATTATTATTATTATTATAAAAATGTCCCAGGCACTACCTAACCTCTTCAGACAGAATCACCAAGCATCATACTATACATAAAGTCAGAAAAAGTAAATATGCAATTGTTATATTAAATATATAATATATATATTATTAAGGGATAGCATGGAGATAGCATAGACATAACCCATAACCACTGGAATAAGACCTTTGTTTGTGCAACAAAAGGTTATGCCCATGCTCTTTGACACAGATTAATAATCGCTGACTCTTGATAACAAAAGGAAAGTTCTTAAACACAAGACACTTAATAGGGCTGTGGACCAGCAAATCTAAAAAGCCAATTGAAGCTTAGTTTCTTCTGGCCCTGCAGGCTTTGATTTCACTACTTTGATGAACTCTGAGCTAGCACAATGAAGTGAAGGTTGTGAGACCATTTGTGGCATTTTACAAAATGCAATATGGGCAAATGAGGTGTTTAATTATGGCAGGATTTGGTTGAGTGAACAGTTTACTCGATCTCTCCATCTATATAGAATCACAAATCAGTAAATCAGTTTCAAGTCAGAATCTGATTTTAGTACGGTCTCATTCCCACTATCAGGAGACACACTCTCTGCTCACACTGGAATTATGGTGCTGATTTCTATAATAACTCTTTACAAATGCAAACAAATCCTAATTATGCAAAACAAGGAGGCAGAACCAGCGGTTGCCATGGCAACGCCCATTTCGTCTTTTGAGCCATACAGTAAACATGGTGCTGTAATTTGCCATGCATATGATAATCTAGGCTGTCAGCGGGAGGCTCATTTGTTTTGGGTTCATGCTCTGTTACACACATGATCACTCACGCTGCTCTATGTGATATGTGTTTGGTGCTTTTTTGTTTTTAAACGGAAATTGTTGGCAATTAAGAATGGGCAAGAATGTATGAAATTACTGTGCTTAGTGTGTGTGTAAGTATGAGAGAGAAAGGAGTGAGTAATTGTGTGTATGGGGAGAGAGAGAGAGAGCGTGCACACACACAAGAGACAGAGAGAGAGAGAGAGAGAGAGAGAGAGAGAGAGAACTGGTGCAGGCGAAGTAACCACAAAAACGGATGAAGCTGAAGATGGGGGAAGAGGAGAGGACTAAATCTGCTTGAGGGTTGAAGAGCAGGGAGAAAGAGATAAAGAAAGAATGCAAGAAAAAGAGAAAGAGACAGAGAGAGAGAGAGAGAGAGAGAGAGAGAGAGAGTAAGAGAGAGAGTAGTCAGCTTGAGGATAAGGTTTCTCTGGGTTGAGCAAGGATTTGGGTCATTTGGAAGAATATGGCTGAATCAGCTGCACTCACAACACTGAAGTTAATCTACTGGAGAGACGTAGAGGGACTGAAAGAGAGAACATAGAGAGAAAACGGCAGACGGATTGTTAGCTCCAGGGTGTTAAAGCAGTCACAGAAATGACAATGAAGTAGGACTATGGAAAAGTACAGCCTGAAAGTGCCACAATCTTAGTTCATTTACATCAGAGTCTGCATACACACACCACTGTACAGCAGCATGGCCCTGTCCTCTTGATTATTTTAAGTAATTCCTATTTGTTTTCATACACAGAAATCACCATCAGAATAAGCACTGGATTATATGCTTCATATAAGTTTACCAAACTATATTATCAGTTCTACATCCTCCTGACCATCAGGTGTCAGTGTAGTACTGTGGTAACGAGTTCAGTCTTGTTCAGCAAAATCTACTGTTTATTACAGCAGGTGAAAAATAACCTGAATGCATTATAAAAAAAAAACCCAAAACATGCGTTTTTGTATGTCGTGTCCAGTTCCACCTTGATAATCGAGGTGGCTATCACACAACTGTTTGCATTTGCTCTTCATGCATGTGTGTATGTACACATCCATGCACAAGCACGTGCACTGAAAAGAGTGTTTAGGGGAGATACAGAGCTCTCTGGCCTATTTTATACAATACCAGATGGGAGCTACTTCCTCACATCACACCTCCTACACATTGGCACATGGGGTAACAGGCTCATGGCTGCGTGTCTGTGTACTCAACAGAAGCATATTTATGTGCACCTGTGAATGTGACTGAATATGTGCAACATGCTTAAAGGTTTGAATAGTGATGGTTACCAGCAATTACAGTCTAGCATAGCTGACCAGGAAGATGAACAATCGAATACGGCTATAGTGGGAATGTCTGTTCCCTCATTGTGCTTCGGCATCAGAAAATGTTGTCTTCTATGAACTCATTCAATACAGAAGAGAAGAGTGCTTCTGTGCTTCTGTAAGCACTTCATCATGGTCATTGCTGCCTGTCCCAAGAACACTGGGAATGAGATAGGAATATCCTGGAGGTGGCCATATCCTGGATGCCATTCCATTACAGCTCCCTGAGATATGGATCAGGCAATTAGCCAAATATCAAGCTGTCCATGTGTTGACTCAGTAGGGAAAGAAATACAGTACCTTAAATCTTATTAAACTGTCCACAAATCTGGCTCAGCCTTGGATTTCCATTACATTCATTCTGATACACACAAAACCCCAGTAGGTAATATCCCCTGTAGCTTTGCCAATTTGCTCTCAAAGACTTCAGGGGGAAAAGGTAAAACAGAGCATCAAAATGGTTTAAGCTTTTGCATAAACGAATTGGATAATGATGTGTGTGTGTGTGTGTGTTGGGTTGGTTGGGGAGGGGG
>JAOVVF010000042.1:10027679-10047075 GCA_028565595.1 Duopalatinus emarginatus | reverse complement strand
CAGTCACCCCAGTAGTGCAAAAGAGGGGGGGGGGGATGCAGAGATAACATTTCATCTGTGTGCTCCCTCTAGAGGCCACTGCTGCAGAAGGAAACTTCTAAGCATTATGTTCCAGCACCCCCTCTTACTCACCCCCCAAACAAAAGCATTATAATAGTTAATAGTGTTCATTTTCCCTCTTGCACTAAATTACTCATTGTTTTTGTTTTCTCTCTTTAACTTTATTTCACCCTTTTCCTCTTGTCTCTAAATCTCTTTCTAACAGAGATTTCTTAAAAAATCCCTGACTCTGTCCCCATATTAGACTGATATTTACAAACCAAACAAATAGATTTAGTATAAATGAATTCAATACAGCTTCCATATCCCACAGGGCAATTATATAAGCTCATTGTAAAACACAAACACTAAACAAACACACACACACAAGACATCCAACATAGCATATCACCTCCTTTTGCACAAAAGGGAAATGCTCGATTTGTGTGTTTGTTTAATATATCAGAATATAAATCACTTTAACCAGCGATTTCTTTTACCTTACCGCAGGAAGGAAATCATGTGAGATTAAATATTTTGCAATGTGTTCGGCACACATTTCTTTTTCATAACAATTTTCTGGTGACAAAAAGCGAGCCAGCATCTCTCCATTTCTTCTTATTGATTTTGAACAAACATTGTAGCAAACAGATAATACCAGCAGATAACGAAGGAAGTTAAGACTTCAAACTGATAAAAGCAGGTAAGAGTGTCTGTATCAACTGTACATAGACTGTAACTGCCAAAATGTGCATTATTTCTGCTGATAATGATTTATGATTGTGTCCAGGCTCCACTTAAACTTGGTGTCAAAAAATGGTGCATGGTACATACAAGATCTGACAATTACTGTCATTGCACAAATGCACAACAGAATCAAAATCTGTCTGAAGTTGTTCATACTTTTCTTTGTTTAGACAAGCTGATACATTAACTACTTTCCTGCTTTCATCTTCCTTCTGTTTGTCCCCATGCCTAGACCGGCTATCTGCTGTAGGTTTTATAGGCAAAGCAATAGCATTGATGTAATGGTTAACACTGCTCACTCTTCCACATCAGTGTTAGGTAAATCAAACAGCTCTCCTGTGCAGTACTGGCAGGGGGCTGCAAAAGACCTGCCGAGTTAAACGGCCTCCTTTGTCTACACACACTGCTTGTTTGGCCATCTTCTGACCATGCGCTGTAAAGCAGAACTTTCTTTTCTTTTTACAATACATTAAACATTAATATATCCAGTTCAACGTGGCTGCAGGCAAAGGTGGAGGATCTGCAGCGCATGGAAATAAGTCCCAGGATGATTATTATACGCTGCTACGTTCTAAAGCAAATCATGCCATTTAGTTCGGACGTTCCCTCTGAGTGTGTGAGGGAGTGTTGGAGGGGACTGTCCATGCTTCCAAAATGAGATTTTAATGAAAGGCATTAAGTGTTCCAGTCATTTGAAGTAAGTAGTTGCTTGGTTGCAACATCGCTCAGCATATTTTCAGTTTTAGAAATTCAGACACTTGTACACACTTATAGAATAACATGCACACTACATTTTCTGTTCAATTTGCACCAAATTTTCAAGGTCTGCTTCTGTTTTGGTCAAAACCAAAAACTGGCTGTGGGCATAATGAGTCTGATGTGTCTACTTCTATGCATTTTTCCACTGAGGAACAAAATATTATATAGAATATGAAAATATTATTTAGAGATTATGTAGAAGGATCGATTGGCTATGTATTTGGTATCCACTGATTTTTAACCAAATCATGTGACCGGCAATTGGCTGTTATTTCTCTCTTAGCTGATGCTGGGATTTTATCAATGGCCTGAAACAAATGAACCATATTTCATGAGGTAAGGATTGCTACAGCCCTGCATGAATTTACATGTCTAAAATACTAATATTAAAAAATATTGTGGACAAGACCTAAATTACCTTTTTAAAAATTTTATGAATCAAATATGTTGAAACTTCCTAGAAGTCACTCCAGATAAGAAAAAATTAAACCATCACCTTTGTTTATATTTCTGCGAAAGCTGTACACCACAAGGAAACAAAGTTTTTCCCAGGGTCAATTTTGACCCAGCAGTTCTAAAATAATTTGAAGACACACACAAACCAGATGACAGTATCCCCAGTTCTCTCTGTGCTGAAGACATCAGTGCAGAGCCAACAGATCATGGATCTGATTTTTCAGACGTCTAGAAGGTACAAGACAACAATCATTCAGAAAAGGAGGCAGTATCTGAACAAGAAGATTAAGAAGAATGGAATCCAGAGCACAATTCATCTTCAGATGAAGAAATACCCCAAGCATTTGTCAAAGTACAGCAAAATAGCACAGTCCTCGTCACCATATAACCACCAGGAGAGGATAGCAACACAATTTCATGACCGGAAGGTCCTGGGTTCAATCCCAGCCCAGGGCAAGACACGACTGCAAGACACGACCCTAGCTGTCATAGTTTGACCCCCCCCTTCCCCCTCTCCAGGCAAGTGTGTTCACTGCCACCTAGTGTACACTGGTCTGTGTGTTTCACTGCGCAGTTAAATGCAGAGGTCACATTCCTCTGTGTGCAAGTACAGTAGGCAAATAGTTCACTTTCACACCAGCCATCTAAAAAACATCATTTAGATGAGAAATTTGGAGGGTTTCCATAAACATGGAGACAAATGAAAAAAAAAGATGGACATATTTATGGTATCTCGAGTAGAGGCTACATTTAGACTCTGCGATACAAAGAGAGGAAGGGTGAGGTTTTGAGCTATGATGCTGTAGAAAGTTTTTTTTACACTTTCTCAAGAATGCTGCGATTTGACAACTGTGAGACAAAACTTGGAAGACACCTGGCAGACAAACTGGCAGCCATAAGAGAGCTCTGGGAAAAGTTGGTGAAGCATCTGCCATACCTTTACAACCCTGGGCCTAAGGTGATATTGAGTAAGCAACTGGTTTCAATTAGAAGTATATTTGTAATGTAATAACTGTAATACAAGTGAGTTTCTGTCCATTTTAATATGTTTTGCTGCAATATTAATGATTTATGTAACACTTTTCTGTGACACTGATACTAATTACTAATAGTATTCTCTTTTGTCCAAAAGCTGTCATTTCTGGTAGTATATGTCCAGCAAACCAGCAAAGTATGGTATCAAGATACTGGGGCCTGTGACATACAATCAAGCCATTTTTGGAAGAAAATCTACACCAGGAAGCCGACCAGTGGAGTCCCAAAGAAGAACCAAGAGATGCTGATTGTGACAGATGGACTAAGTAACACGTAAGACAATTTCTTAACACATTATGGACTCGGCCAGCAGCTCCTGATGAGTAAGTCACCATGCCTGGCAGAGTTAGAAAGAATAAGCATGAGTTCCCACCTGCACTCCTTGCAACATGGTGGAGAGAAGCACACCTGAGCACACAGCTGAGATCACTTTACAATTACGACAAGAAGCCAACCGTCATCTAGGACTACAATCACAACCAAGTGGACAGCCTGGACAAGCTAGCTGTAACTTACTGCTGCAGGAAGATGACTGCCCTCTGGGACCTGGTCATCTTCCATAGCATCACTGGTGTTTTCTTCTACAATGCCTTCATGATATGGAACAAAATCAACCCTATCTGGTCCAACAAGAGGAGGGTGTTCCTGGAGCAGTTGGAAAAGAAACTTGTAACCTCACACATTCAAAGAAGGAAGTAGCTTCACTTTGACCCTTATGACAAGGAGAATGTACAGAATGTTAAGACTACACAAGGGTTAAGCAGTGAGATCTTATTTGTGTACTATACTTATATATATTGAACAATAATATATAAATGCAACAATTTTGTTTTTGCTGCCATTTTTCATTAGCTGAACTCAAAGATCTAAGACTTTTTCTATGTACACAAAAAGCATTTTTTTTCTCTCAAATGTTGTTCACAAATTTGTCTTAATCTGTGTTAGTGAGCACTTCTCCTTTGCCGAGATAATCCATCCTCCTCATAGGTGTGGCATACCAAGATGCTGATAAAACAAAATGATTATTGCACAGGTGTGTCTTAGGCTGGCCAAAATAAAAGGTCAATCACATGTGAATGGTACCCAAACCTGTTGACCATGATAGTAACATGTATAAATTATGGAACTGAATGTTTCTACCTGGTGGTCATCTATCCCTGATGCACTTCTATCAATGTCCTATTAGACAGTGGCAGGGTCATTAACTGGGGGCTCCTTTACCCTAATATGTCTTCTGGTGGTTGAGCAGTGGCAGGTATGCCCCCTGCTATCCTCTGCAGATGGGCTTTGGATCAGTTGTTTATTTTCCTGCTCCTAATCTTTTTCCTGAGTCACAGCCAAATGCTGTCCTCCCTCCATCTCATTTGCGAGCTGTTTTTCTGCTATTCACAGATTTAACCCCATACACTAGTAACCCACATGGCCCTGAAGAGGTGTTATACTGATGTTCCTGATAAAGCTTTAGCATGTCACTTCCACAGGATAGAGGATGTTCCTCCTTAGTGGTGTGTACTAAGCGGCCAGCCCTGAGTATTGGCCCTCTTCCTCTCATAACTGCTCTTCCCAATGGATGTTATTAGTTTACAAGAGGAAACAAGAGTTACTTGCTAATATTGGCCCTCATTTGCTACTCCCTTGCAAGGGTAAGGAGTCAAGTTAGTGCTCTTGTAGCACAGATGTGTTGCAAAGATGCTTTAGGAATAATACTGAGTGCAGTTCTTCTTTGTGTAATACCACTGGTGGAGGTTATTTAATAGGCTACCAAATAGGCTAGTGTAGGCAGATCTAATAAAAAACTGATCTACTGGCTCCTGGGATTCTCTACAGTTGTGACAATGTTGTCTAACCCCCCGAGGCCTTTGAGACATAACCTTAACTTGTACAACTTTTCCTCTACCCCTGCTAGTGCTACTATTACTTGTCTATGAACCACTAAGCTGGTGTTGGAGACTGCTTACTGCCGGCTTCCACTTACAGCTGTATTTACACATCCGATTCGCAGATCAATGACACCAGCCTGGCCTTTTACTGCATGTACCCCAGACTGATGAATTTCAAAGGAAGCTGAAGTTTGTTCCTCCCAAAAAGGTCTTTGTGCAGAGGCATCCTGGTAGTCCCAGCCACTTTTGGATATATTCGTTGGCTTACCCATCCATCATACTTGCTGGTTGTTTGCGACTTTGTCTGTATATCTGATGGCAGTGATACCTCTCCAAACATCTGCTTTGCAACAATGAGGAAAATCTTGAAGGCCACTACAAACGTATTGATTGAACATCCCATTGTGATTTCCAACCCAAGCTTCTGCCACCTATTTATGAAGTCCTGCTTGGCAAAACACGTTCCAGGGTCTTTAAAGAAGGCTTCTGATGCTGCGAAGTACATTTCTAGCTTACATTCTGCCTTGTCCTTGTTCTCTTTTGTCCGCCCTGGCCATTTCACTACTTCCATGGCAATCAACAGGCAGTTCAGTTTGATCAGCAGTCTAACCTCTGCAACATTGAGTTCTTAAGCACCATTTTCTACCTGATATGATTATTGAGGCATGTTAAATATATTTTGCTGGGGTCTATAATAGATTCATCTGAATTAGTCATAATAAACTTAAGGAATTTAGGTATAGGATTAATGAAAACTACTGTTGTTACATTTTGTCCATTACATGTCTTATGTTTAACAGGATAAAAATGTAACCAAGCTATTCTGCATTCAAAACAACATACCATTTCATACATCATGGCATTAAATTCTGAATAATATGTGAGTTGATAATTTTAGGCTGAGAAATCACACCATCTCCTAATATCATTAAAGCACAACAATGGTGCCCTTGACTTCCCACAGATGATTATTATAGATTAATGAAAAAAAAAAGAACAATGCATTGTAAAATCCCACACACTAGTATATTTCTGCAAAACTTGCATTACTTAAGCACCTAAAGATGAGTCTTTATCAATAAAACCTTCGATGACCTTTCAATGCAAACTCATGAACTGTCAAATGGGTAAGATTACTTTTAAAATGCCATTTAAAGAGCAAGGGTGAGAATGAGAGAGAAAGTGAGAGGAAAAGAGAGAGAGCAATATCTTACAGAGACATTCTCCAATTTATCAAGCCTAAGTGACATGACTGGTTCTGCCAGGCTCAGATATTAATTCCAGTGGTGGTGAATACAAAATAAATCCCTTTGCTAATCGGCCCATGAGACACATGCCAGTAAAAGGTTTTGTGTAAATTACGAAAAGATTAGTTCTCTGACTGCACTTCAGCATTTAGGGAGAAAGAAAGACAGTAAAAGGGTAGCATTGTGACAAATTGTTGTACTATATGGTTTGTTTTTCAGTGATTCCTAGCCTACATAGAAATGTAACTCCAGAGAGTCTTTAGTCTAAATAATAGTAAATTGCATTCTAACAAAGAAGAATACAGTTATACACTTTGCATAGATTACACAGCATTAGATGTATTATCGGTCTACAGCCTGATTGCTTTGGAAGTAGACATGTAGATTTATTTTTTTTTTTAACTCATTTGTAGACTCCATGTTTGACTCATAGAAAACTATCTGTGTGTCCAACCATTGAACCCAATACAATACACAGTTTGTGGTAGTTAAGAATCAATCAGTAAACAAATATTTAATTTGTGGAATCCTGATTTACTTAGTTAAACTAGTTATCTATGTCAAAGGAATCAAAGCACCTAAACAATGAATTGGTAGATTCCAAATAAACTTAAGAGCCTTACAGCTGAGATTCAAATCTATCCTAAATCTTTAATCACAGCAAGGTCTTTCTTTCCCACTGTGTATCTCCAGTTTATGAACGCTTTGTCTAAAGACTCAGTGGTTGTGCTGCCCTGCAAACCACTGATGACTCATTCTCAATCAATTAAAGGCCTATTGATTTTGAGAGAAGGGGAGAGAAAGCTCAAACTGCTCAGCACGCCTGTGGCAGTCGCCTTTATTGTGATACAGCAGGACTTCTCATTGGGAGAAAATTTCATTGTACAAGTGCATAACAGCTTAAAACGCTATTTCATTAATGAATTGTATTACGTTTTGGCTACATACCTTGTCCCTTTGGTGTGGTATGTGAATATATCTCTTATCCAGTTGCCCAGATGGAAGAAGATTTTTGGCCGAATTTGGTAATAACATACAGGAATGTAATCCAGCCATAGACATGCTGATTTAAGCTTTCCTTCTGGCTATACAGGACAAGAGAAAAGACAGATTTTAGGACCTTTAATGAAAGTAAATTTTACTGATGTAGAATATTTGGGATCACAAACCTTGACAATAACCAAAACCATTCATGTGCATGTGACCAAAAACTGGACATTTTCCAGTAGAGGTACATATTTTAGTTGCTCCTTGTGACCTGCTTTGCATTGCTACAGCTGTGTTCCATTTCTCACTCACTTGGCTTCAGTTAGCTGCTGATATCGGATGATTAAATACCAATATAGCAGCCAACTGTTGTTGGTGTCTAGTTCTTGGTAGAGTTGAAGACGTTAATACATTAAAAAACAAAAACAACAACAAATGGGGATGACAAAATCATCCAGACCCAGCCTTCCCCCCACCACCCACCAACAATGGTCATCGTTACACAAGAGTTATAAAATTAAATATGGCAAAGTTTCTGAAGTAAAATTTTAATATTAATAAAAATGTGTATCAAAAATTATGATAGTTATGTTTGTTTTAATGCCTACAGCATAATTTGGTCTTACTGTTTTACATAACGCTTACATGCAGAACTACAAACTCAGCTGTCATGAGTATTTGACTTGAGTATTAGCATCACTTGAATTAGCACTTACTTAACCTATTTTTAAAAATATTTACAAACATTTCTAAAGGGATTATGCAGTCATGCAGCTCTAATTAAAATGTTATCTTTGACATCCTTATGAAATCCATTATCACCTTTGGTTAAAACATTTACAAAAGTACAGAGCATCTTTAAGACCCAGCCACATCTAACACAGCTCCAATTAATGCTGTGAATTTCTTGTAGGAATAACTAAGAAGCAGTCCACCGAAGTATGCTGAATGCAATGGCATTAGCATCAACAGGACATCATTAAAACAAAAATAATTCGTCTCATCTGTTGACAAACCATTTACTCACCCTAACCTCTGAAAGACCGAGAACATTCCTTCTAAACCCACTCACAAAACTTTCCTTTGCAATTCATAGCATTGCATTTGAATAACTTTGAACCTGAATCAAACTTCCTCATCCCTTATATCAAGCATCTCATTCACCTTGCTAATACACTCACATGTGGGTGTAACAGCATCCGCCCTCCAAGCGTTTCCTCTCTTTCACACATACATCAACTCTTCTTTCTACTCTGTTTTTTCCCTTTCTCACTGAGCCTCCCTCCTTCCCAGAGCCATTTCTTTCATTTGCGATTTTAACAAGCATGCTTACGTGCCCTGCCATCCAAGTAATTTATGTAGATAGGACCGTGGGCATGAGCTCTCCAGTGAGGCACTGTCTCACTGCTGAGGCAAACTTGCTCTTGGGCTGTCAGAGCTTCAGGAAGAGAGAGTGGGAGAGAGGAAATGCTGAGAGAGTGGATGGCAGCTGGATGAAATTTAGTTTGATCTGTTGAGAAACTGTGGAGAGTTTTGAATGAAGTTGTACTGGGACTTTACAGTTCAGTTGCTGATGAGACATTCAGGCAGTACTTTCTCTATTTACCCTTTCAAATTTGCTCACATTTTAACAAGGCAAGAAAGATTTCTGACTTGTTTATTCCTCAAATGCAGTCTTGCTATATTTGCTATCGTGTAACCTGTGTATCCACCTGACAAAAAACATCTGAAAATATCCCAAAGTTACATACAACAACAAAATCTTAGGAATTTTTGCATGAAGTTATCTTTTATTATTATTATTATTATTATTATTATTATTATTATTATTAAACTGTTATATAAAATAAATAAGATTATTACATTATTGTAATTTCTATTTATAAATAAAAAAAAAGGTGAAAAAGAAAAAATGAAAAATGGCTTAACCATAAAACAAGAGTTTATAATTATGTCTAATAATATTATGTGTGACATATTTTCTTGCTATCAGTCTTTGCAGTGCATTTGTCCTTCTCTGTCTTTATGGTCCATTTATTATAAGTGTTGACAAAGAAGGGTTGCATATTTTTCTTATCTACCACCTCAAATTTAGTTCCATGTCTCAGGGAAAGATCAAAATGCCATATAAAAGTATTCTGTAAATCTCCAAGGATGTAGTGATTGATTCCGCTTCCTGACAGATCGATTGGAATGCCTCCTGCTGCATTGATGGTATAAAGAATAAAATGGTAGTGAATTGCTCACAGTGGTAAATACGTTTAACCACAATCTACTAAATAAAAAAATGTTTAAAGAAATCTTTTTTTTACTGTGTATGTTTTTCTCCTTCAATGGCAATGTTTAAGCTGGAATGAATGAGCTGAAATAGTGGAAGAGCTTGCACATAGCATGTGCTTATTAATTAGTATTCCTCCTCCAAGATGTTTTTTCTTCCCGAAAGAAGACAGCCTGCTCTATTCTGACATGATTATACATTACACACACACACACACACACACACACACACACACACACACACACACACACACACACACACACACACCCCTTCACTGCAATCCTTCATTTGTGCCTATGTACCACTTGGACATCAAAGCATTCACTTGTTTTTTGTTTGCTGATGAAAAATATTAAGAGACCTTCTACTGATATCAATATCTCCAGAACCGACCACACGAAATGGAAAAGAAAAATGCTCATAGCTTTTCTAACCTATTTATATTTATGGTGCAAACACAGGAGAATTTTACTCATGCAACAAGTCTGAGTCTGAAACAGTAGTTATCAAGAATGTAAAAATGTTATCAAGAAACCAATGTAAAGGTCACTAAAGTTAGTATTAGGCTGAAGGCTGATTTAACTCTTTTGCTATTACTAAAATACTCTCCAGGTAACATTACCGACAGACGCTGATGTCCTCTAATCAGTTCTGTAATATTGTCATTGCATAGGAAATAGGTGGAAAATAAAAGCATGGGGTGTCATAAATAGAGGAGACATGACCCTAGCAATGTCTGCAGATCCCTCCACATATTGACAGGCATCCCTTCCTTCAGACTCCTGGCGTACGTGCCTACCTAACATCAGCTACTAGGGTGTTTGGTGGGAGACTGCAAGCTGTCTGGTTTATGGAATAGCAAGCATACAACACAGAAAAATGCACTCAATAATTCATTCAAGCCAAAAGTGCATTAATAAATGGTTAAGGAAAAGTAACAGTGGTGTCTTGCAGGCATGCTACAGGCATTGCTTAGTCAGTTAACTGCATTTCAGAATCAGCAAAGTGGCCAGCAGCCCACTAGGGACAAAGAGAAAAATGATGGATAGGAAACAAACGGGTACAGAAATCTACACCTTGTAGAAATGTCTTGCACTGATATCAGTGTCTTATACATTTTATTTATACAAAAGTAACATGGCTAGCACAGAATGGTGGCACCCGACAAAGAATATACAGTAGTCTGCAGGCTGATGAAAAGGGAGAGCATCAGACCACTGAGGAATCGGGAATGAGAAAGATGCTTCCAAATCTGTTTATTTTTCTTGTGGGTGTATTTCTTAGCATTGTCAGATGAAAAGTGTGAGGCAAAATCTGTAGTGTTGACTATTTATTTGAAATGTTGTGATTAATTTCTACAATGGTAAATGCTGTTTATTTCTTTCTACTAAAAAAACTGGAAGAAGAAAACTTTATCTGCAACATGTACATAATAGCACAGTGATTCACATATCCCAGCTTGGGAAGAAAGCACAGCGCCAGCCATAATACAGCACCCAGAGTGTTTGTGTGTGTATGTATATATGGAGAGGTGATGAAGAGGCTATGGCTGAAATTCTGGAAGCATATTTACATTCAGCATGCAATAATATATAAACATTTGTTGCACGGCACAAAGTCTTTTGTAACCAGCATTATTTATTCCATCATACGGTTTCATCTTTATAAAATCCAAATAGTCCATTTTAGCAGTTGTTTAATTTAGATTTTTCTGCAAATACAGTTTGTTTAATGAACATGATCCTATTTTCAACTCACTCAGATAGGCAGCAAATTCTTTCATGCAAATTATATAACGCTGAAGTAATAAAAAGCCATTTCTGGCCTGACTAAAAGCAAAGAAAAATTGTCAGGTCTAATTTATATGCAGGTATGTGTGTGTGTGTGTGTGTGTGTGTGTGTGTGTATAATATTCAAACTATTTTATAGCTGTGGGGTGCATAATCACTTTGTATGTAATATTATGTTGAAAAGGTCTGGGTTATGCCTTGTCTAATGGTTGACAGACAAATGACCTTGTCCTCTTACATATATTAAAATGAACTGTAAATAATTTCAACTCTTTATAATGCTACCGTCTAGCTTGGCTGATTTTATAAGTACTTGAGCACTTAGACTGCTGCCACCTGCTCCCAGCTTTCCATTTCTTGCCTGCACACTAATTACTGTGAATTAAGTGCATCTGCATGGTGTCGGCCTCCCCACTGAGCTAAATACACGAATCCACCCAGCTTGCCCTGGGGTCCTTGAGTCTCAAAGAATGCAGCCATCTTGAAAACAATGGACTGCACTAAACTGGTGGAAATGAACACTTGCAAACAAAGTTTTGCCTTCACTGCATCAATATGAAGGAAAATCTTGATACATCTGAGAGTATTATACAACAGAAATGAAGCAGTTATTTTGAACACATGGAGAGTGTTAGGGAAGCTTTGTCTATGTAATGACATAGTGAGGTGTTCACGGGTCCAAATGCTGTGCTAAATATTTTCCAATTGATCCCTATTGATTCACTCATTGCTTACAAAACTGAATTTGAAATGTAAGAAACATGACCATAAAAACAACAGAAAATACAATATAAAAAACAGAAATTAAAGAAAAATGGCAAGATTTTTTGAAGCAAGTAGGGTATTCAGAATGGCTTGAAAGCCGTATCAGGAAATAATCAAATGTGCATAGAAATATATCATTAAGATATAGCTTGGAGAGACCATATTATTTTTAGTATTCAGGATTTTGGGCAATATAATAGTTAAGTTTAGATTAACTTAAGAACATCGCCTCATTTTAGTTGTATTACACTTCTAAATGCCAGGGGTGATGAGAACCAGTGGCAGTCTCCAAGATGGCCTGCATGCCCTTGGTTCCCACTGCTAATGTCAAATGGAGAAGGAAAGATTTGGCTCCCCCAGCCAGGTCATCTGTACCTTATGAATTTGCTCTTCGGGACGAAGCATTAGTGAGGATTGCAACCAGGAAACACTCATGATTGCAAAATATCCTAATATACAGGTCCTACTGTATATGTCCTATGTAGAAGCTATTCCATAAATAACATACTGTATTAGATACACTACCCAATTCCCACTCAAAAATCACCTCTCCTCACAGAACGTTAGATATCGATAAGTCCCTATCTATGTGCATGTGAGCATGGTTATACATCATAGCACCATGGATGGCATCTCTCTGGGGGCTCACAAACTTATTACAACCTTTCTGAAAGGAGTGAAGTGCCTCCAACTGCCATCAGTCCCCTAGAGCCCAGTGTGGGAATTCCCCCTCCTTGGCCTGGAGTCCCTTAAGATCTGGAGCAAAAATGTTTATTTAACAAAAAAAGTAATTATTTAATAAAAAAGAGCAGAATAACAGCATCATTTGGAAAAAAGCTCGTCTTGCAGGCACTGGTAGCCAGATTATGCTATCATGACCAAGGTTCTGCTTAAAGACTACCTATATTTCATTGCTCTTTCTCCAGGTTCTACATGGTTAATGTCACCCTCTCAGTGACATGAGTCATTTTACACACCGTTCCAGTCAATTCTAAGATGAGCTGGGTCTATATGACCTTGTAGCATACACTAGAAGGGGTAAAATTAAGTGCCAAGGTCCTTTGATATTAGGCTTCAACACTGACTCTTAGCAGATTCTTCACTGAAATGCTTGGAAAGACGATTTCAAGGAAGGACAGCAAGTGCTTGATTTGATGTTTTAAGGGAGACGTATGAATTCAAGCTCTTCAATTATTTTATGAGAGTTACAAAAGGTGGCTTAGATAATTCACATACAACACAGTGGATTATATGCATGTCAAGTAGCCCTGTGTAGAAACTGTGTATATTTATTTTTGGTCATTGCTATTAACAGCCATTAAGGTGATTAAAATCTTTGAGAAAATGAATTTAAAGTGATCTAATTTTGAGTGAGAAATTTTCATATAGTTAAAAATACCTTCATTTACCTTAACACCTGAGTGATTCATCACCTCTGATCATGGCAGGGAGTTCACAACTGCAGGTGTGAGTGTGAGATACCTGGTTGAACATAAAAACTGATTTTCCCACATATGACGAGGTGAGCACTTGTCTTTAAACAAAGCTAATATTCACACAGCTTGAACAATTGGTGTTTGAACAATATTTTTTAGAAATCACACTGCAAGTCACACTCCAAGTTCCAAAGCAAGTATCAAGTCCTAAATTTTGAGCTATAAACAAGTCAGACTACAAATGAAATGAAATGTGAGCTCTAGTCTATTCAAAATGTCACTGGACAATAAATTCTGTGTAATAAAAGTTGATTTAGAATAAATCCTGAAAGTGACGAAACTTCCCCTTCATTAAACTGTCTAAATACTACCCAGAAATGTTAAGACAACTACCAACAGTGGTCCATGCAGTGAGCCTGCAGTGCCCAAGGCTCATTGATGCACATAGGGAGTTTTCAATGGTTCAATCCTATACAAAAGCTGAAATCTAAGAAAAGTCCATTATGATGTTTGCTATGACAAAAGTATCAGAACACCCAGTGCATCAGTGTATGGGACTGTATAGGTGCAGACAGGTCAAAGTGCCAATAATGACCCCATCCAAGACAATGCCCACAACAGGCATGTAGCATTTTCTCCCCTATCTACTCAAAATGCTTCATCTTGTTCAAACACCGGTGCTATTTTTGAATCTACAGTTCACCGCCAACAGACTTGGCCATCCCCACTGGTCACTGATTTGTGGGCCCCTCAGAATGGCCCAGCAATTCATCTTGTGAAAAGTGCTTACAGACTATAACCCCAGCAAAAACTGACCTTGGAGCAATAGACTGACAGAGCCACTGTAAGGATTATAGGCAGCAGCTTTGTATTCAGCTGTTCATGCCAAATTAGAATATTGGAAATTTGCCCCTTGTGGTCAAAAGAAAATATGCTAATTTTTAGCCAAATATATTCTGATATTTTGTATACATGGTACTCTTCTGGCTCCCTACAACAATGAATAAAATGAGTAAGCAAAAACAAGACATAAAATAAAATAAATACATTGGACATTTAACTCAGGTACACACTCATTATTTTATAACACACTTCAACTACTTGATAAATAGTAAACCTACTAGCCACAGTATTGCAGATTTGTGGTTAGCCATCATAGCTTTTTATTAAATGTTGTTCTTGAGTATATTTTTATTTACCTATAGAATCTAACTGATATTTAGTTTAACTACATATGTCTTACTCATATTTCTCATATCATTATCAAATCATATCTTCTAAAAAAAAAAAATTATGGCTGATATATAGGACTGAAAGTGAGTCATGAGCCAGAGAAATTCATTATCACATAACTTGAGGCACAACACCCACTACTTATTAGCACTGTTTTCTGTTCTTTCTAGAGGTCCATAACCTAATAAATGAAACAAAGCAGACAAACTTAGCAAATGAGCCATATTTGCTTTGTCTTTGTGCTTAACAATGTCTCTGGGGCAATTGATTACAGCATGTACACAACATTAAAAGTGAACCAGTTATGTCCCTGTGTAGGAGTGTGTGGGAAAGACTATATTCCACAATGCATTTACACAACCCTGTTAGTACTACAACATCTCACTACACTAAACACAGAAAAATGCTACTCCAAGAAACACACCTCTTAGAACCAGGCAGTCATAAATTAAACACCTTGCAAATCAACCACAATTAGATAAAGCCTCAGCACTGGTAGACCATGTAAACAATAAGACAATACATGTCTGACTTTAGACCTGTTGACTGTTGGTGACTACAAAACCCAAACACGAAGGAATACACATATTACTGACCATACACCACCAATTACACTATGTAAAACAAGGGAAGATGTTCTCAGATATATTGAAAATATAGAAATAGGGAAACTCAAAATACAATACTATATTAAAATCATTTAATTGAATAATAATGAAATAAAGAGAACAACAGTCACATTTATCAAGAACATAGCAGGAAAGACCATACAAACCACAGAGAGACTTAATAATACATTTAGGTCATTCATCCAAGACCTGTGCTCATCACATGCAGATACGGACACAGAAGAATCTATCAATAATTTTCTAAATATCTAACTACCAAAAATAAAATAGAGAACAAACAAATTTCATAAATAACCCAGATAAATATAGATTACATAAATAGAACCAGAAGAGATGTATATCATTTATTCAGAGGATAGAAATTCTCTACAGATCACCAAAGTTATCACTTTGCACAAAATTTCACACGACACAGAAACACTAGATCAGGGTGCCCACTCTCTCCATCACTATTTGCCTTTTTTTAAAGAACCATTAGCAGCAGCAATATGTAAGTGATAATTGTAAACATTAATGGGGATATAGATTCAATACAAGAAACTCTACAAAATTGTAAAATATTCAACATGAAACTCGAAACTACAGTACAAACTCTATTTATCTTACTAAGTACAGACTATATTATTACTTTGGTTTCAAAATCTCCAATCTATCAGACCTGCAAAAACCTGCAAAAATTTCAACCCATTATAGAACACCATAAATAACACTGGATAAACCTTTCTCTTTCTCTAATCGGCAGAACAGAATCCATAAAAATGACAATATTATCCAAAATAAGTTACTTATTTTCAATCATTCCTGTACAGCTTGCCCCTTCCTGGTTCAAATCACACAATTTCACCATTACTAAAATTTACTGGAAAAAACAAACCTCCCAGAATTAAATTAACCACCTGAGAAAAAGCTAACTATCATGAAAGAATTGAGTTTTCAGCAACATTACTTCTCTACCAACTCCCAATATACCACCAAATGGATAACGCCCAGCCAGACAAATACCAAATTAACAAATAATTTTCCAAAATGTTGTACTATGGACAAGAGTAATGGTGAAGTGGTTCCAACTCTGTTTATTTAGCCAGCATGGGTGACAGAAGTTAACCTCCATGATTTAGTCCATGTGTGTTCCAGTATTTCATACACAAGATAAAATAATATTTCAGCTAAAAAATACAATGCCAGTAAATGTGGCTGTTTGGTTTCAGGAACCACATCCAGTCATCCACCCTCCGTATTTTACATGAATCCCAAATAACACAGACACAGAGTGTACAGTGAATCGAGACTTTTCCATACAGATCTTGGGCAAATATAATTGGAAGCAGGATTAGTCTAGGGTTAAGGCATGCAGAAGATAGTCAGAAAGGAATGTGTTAAGGTCAGAAGTTAGTCAGTAGGATAGTCAGAAGAAAGGAATCTCAGAAGATGGTCTGAGACAGGAATAGTCAGCAGAATGGAAGGTTCCTGCTGAGTTGAAATAATTTTAGAATTAATAATTTATCCTAACAGTGATTTATTAATAATTTTCTACAAAGATTTTTTCTGCATTTGATTTTTTTTCTCTGTTGCCAACCCAAATACCCGACAAATTTGGTCGATTTGTTGCTTTTAGCTATAATCTAAATTCCTGCCAATAAACAAATATTGAGAAGACAATAGAGAATAAACAGATTCAACAGGGGAGACCAGGGACAGTTGTAACACTTTTTGTGATTTTTTCAATAAATCCAAAACGATTTACACTAGCCAATTTGCTATATTATAAACTTCAATGTGTCAACTACTGAAACAATGTATTTAAGTGGTTTTTAAAATATGTACAGGTTGTAGAATTGATTTAAATACAGTCCCTCCACTGTAACAACTGTCCCAGTGTACAGGCCTAATGATTACTTTCTTTCACACTACATGACAAAAAGAGGGGAAGTCGTCAAATTATAATGGTAGAAAAGTATTTAATGGGTAGAACACACATCTTTAAAAAAGTGTAAACATGAAATCAAATGAACACTCCCAACAGGGGAAGTCATCAGATGAGTGGTAAGTGGGACCCTGTCTGTCTTCCTCTTTCTGATATTTGGCATGCTGTAAGCAAACGCATGTGTTTTCACTGACTGTTAGCAGGCAACTGGTTATTACTAACTTGGCATGTAATCTAGTTTATGTAGATGTAATACATAAACTTAATGTACATTGTTTCATTTATCTAACATTGCCCTCATTCTTTTTTTTATAAGAATGACACTGACAAGCAACATACAAATTAAATGAGCTTTGTTTTTAAAATATAAACAAAAGTCACTGACTACTTGGTTCAGTTGGGCGTTACAACCGTCCCAATATCACCAGCCATGATTTTACCTCATGTGAATTAGTCTGACACGTTAGTCATTTCAATGTTTAGCTTATAAAACAGTGATTCTAATAATACTGGTTTGGATTTCTAGACATTTGATCTTATCCAAAAAAAAAAATGTATTGGATACCTAAATTTCTACCTAAATTAAATTTTTATCACTTTTGGTGAGAACTTTCTCTGTGAGTTTCAAATGTGGCTCCTTTTTTGTTAGCAAGAAGGCTGTCTAACTGAGCCTGTGTGCAGTGAGTGTAATCACCCTAGCTTGTTTCTGATTGGAAGAATTCAAGTGTTACAACCGTCCCATGTTAACATGGTCCCTGGTCTCCCCCCCAACTTTTAGGTTTTTGCCCTGTGGCAACTCAGTTAGCTACATTTAAAAATAAACCCTTTCAACTCTATAAAATAAAATTCAAATCCAACTCTACAATAACCATACAGTGTCTTAATGGTAAGACAACCTAGCAATCATACCCAGAGAAGACGTTTGGCTACACATTTTACAGAACATATCCTACACAGTTAGACAGCAAAACAATCCATAGAACATAGAAGATGTATAAAATGGGTTACAGGAAATCCGACATCTGCACAGTGTGCACAAAACACACAAGAAGATTACATCCATGCCATATGGGGCTGCACACCAGTTAAGCACTTCTGGAAACAAATCACTAAGGAAATATCTATTCTTTTTCAAATCACACCATCCCACTCTCTTCTTTACTTCACTTACTCAGAGATGCATCTGGGACCAACATCACAAACAACAGATCTTCATACAGCGCTAACCATCACCAAGAAAATTATACTAACATCCTGAGTAACAAAGAATAATGCACATCACACAATGGAACACTCTGAGCCTCAATCAAAAATACAACAACCAAAAAACCATTTGGGCACCACTCATCACTTCCATACACCAGGGAATCATTTGGCAATACCTAGCATTACAGTCCCTACAGACAAACCACATAATCATAGCCCTACCACACATTTCATAAGTAATACACAACTAAATTACACACATATACACAACTTTCACAGAAAGATAAGTTTGTGTTATACATGTTAATTAACTCAATAGGCAACTTCTACTCTTTATACACCCCCACAACCTCCTTCAACTCAGCATCCTAATAAGTACTATTTCCATGTTGTGTCTACTGTTGAGTTTTGTGTACTGTTTTGCCATAATTACTGTCCTGTCTTTTACGTCCTACGCCTTACACTCACCCATGTACTAACCCTTAAATATGAGAACACAAGTATAAATTAAGTAAAATAATAATGTCTCATTGGTGCACCTACATATAGAAAACAAAAGAATTTTGTTGAAAATTACACAATTTTATGATGCGTTTCATAAGTAATATCTAAAGTTAGTAAAGTACCTATACCTAGTAAATAACCTAGGTTTAGGTTTAGGTTTAGAGCATGCTTAGCTCAACGGACAACGCCATATCCACCACCCTTCACCACACACTCACCCACCTGGACAATAAGGACATTATTGAAACTTTTACCGCTGCACCATTGAGAGTGTTCTGACCAACTGTGTGACAGTGTGGTATGGAAGCTCTACTGTGGCTGAAAGGAAGGCCCTACAAAGAGTGGTCAAGACCGCTGAGCGCATCATAGGAACACAACGACCTTCACCACCAGCGCTGTTTACCGAGAGCATGCAGCATCATCAGGGACTCTTCTCATCCAAGCCACACCCTGTATAACCTCCTGCCCTCTGGGAGGAGAT
>JAOVVF010000042.1:10001012-10014311 GCA_028565595.1 Duopalatinus emarginatus | reverse complement strand
AGATTAACTGCAAATCTATATTTCTTACTTCAATGCTTTATTTTTTGTTTACATTCAATGTAATTTTTAATTAAACGTTTCAAGTCAAGTCTGAAGTCTTTTTCTAGGTGACTTAAGTGCAGCTTCTCTCGAGTGCCCATCTCTGTGCCTAAATTATGTTTGTCAAGCACACCACATGTTTTTGTTTTTGTAGATGCTAAGATGTTGAGCTGATGCTAAGGTGTTAGACTTATAGATATCACTACTCCAAGCCATACTGAAGCACATTAGAAACAAGTAATGTTAACAGCAGTGCCAACATTAACAAAGCTGTCGCTGGTATAACTGACATCCATTGTCAGCCCCCATACATGCAGACATTAGACATTTATAGCCAAGTGCAGTACAGTCCCTAGAATACATGAAGGATATTCCCGAGGTAAATGCAAGTAAAGAAGCAAAGTATTTTCTACTAAGGTTTCACTGAAATTCCAATTTCACTGTTCCTTCCTTTTCATTTTGATTGCAGTCAGCAAACATACACTACTGAAGAGAGCTGCAGAAAAACTCTCTAACATTGTCTCCCTTGGGGGTGTTTGCATGGCTTAACTAAAGCTACTTTGTTGTGTCGAACATAAAAGCACAGTGCACAGCAGCAATGTCAGTGTTTGCATTTAAATTTATCAATCAGTAAGCATGTTGGAACTCTCACTCAATGACATTATATGCACCAATGTAATGTTGTTCAGTATTAGGTTCAGCTAGCTAAATATTTTCAAAAATCAGTGAGATCCCCTGACCACACCCCCATAAATTATACTTATGCTCATTTAGAGTTTATATTGTTATTCCTAGGAAAGTATGATTTTCACTAAAAAGGAATGTTTAACAAGCTCATTATATAAGCATCAGAGATAAAATGTGGAAACAACTGGCCTAGCAGTTGATATTTGTTCAGTAAGCCATGTTCATTAAAATGCTATAGTTCAAATAACAGAAAATGTATATATTTAAATACTCAGAATATCTTTGGGCTACCTGTTTGTTATGCACATGGACAGGATTTAAGATGAAATCAACATCAATATGACATTAGACATTAGCACTGAGTTAATATAGTGCAGATATTAGGTTTCATATGAACAGTTCAGAACAACTGCAGTTGTAACTGCAAATGAAAGAAATGAATTTGGATTGGTAAGAAACTGTTATATATAATAATGCACTGTGATAATTGCTATAAATACAGCCTATAGGATCTATGCTTTCAGAAAGTAAAAAAGTATTCCTGTTAGCAAACTGAGCCATACTGTCACACTTAGCTTTTTTCTCTTTTATTTCATTCCATTCAGTGACTACTGTTCTTTTGGCTAAATTTATTTTATTATTTTTTTTTATAAAACAAATGTCATTATAAACATTTTCAAACTTTGTTGAGCTACACTCAATGTCAAATCATTTCACTGTTATAACAGATTTGAACACATTGCTGCTTGCCACAGATGGTATCTTTTCTCTTGAGAACGAAAAGAATGGAATATCAGGCCCTAAGGGTTTGAATGAAGGCAAGGGCACACATCCTTCAGCATCCTTCTAGAATTATATGGTGGTCATGTTGCCTAGGACCACACACAAATATTGGAATTGCTTAGACAAACATTTGTGTGCATTTTTTTATACCACTGTAATCTAAAATGCATCCTGAAGATTAACGTGAGATAAACACAACTGAGAAAAGAAGAGTGAACCCCTTGGCTTTGTTTTAATGTCTCTGTCGATTCTGGTGGCAGGTCACACAACCCTGTCTTGGCCAACCTTGCTCAGATATGCTTAATGTCAGCACCTTTTCTACCTTCAGTGAAATACCTTCAGTTGTTGAGGGACAACAATAAAGGGACATCAAACCCAACAGGTTTGAGGTCTGTATGCGAGAGAAAGAAAAATGAGAAAGAGACTAAAGTAGACATATTAGAAAAAAAAGAATATTGATCACTCCTTTGAATTTAATGCCCAAATATTGCTCATACAGTAGTAAACAATTTTAGTGGATGTCATGTTGAAATTCTGGCATTAATACAGAAAATCTCTTTTAGTATAATGAAATTTTATATAATAAATTATATATAAAGTAGCAGTTTCTAGTCAAACATGAACAACAATGCTGACAGTGTTTCAGCCAGATACAAACATGGTAATGTAATAAAATCTGTGGGAGTTTACAATAAATCAGTATTGTATGCAAGTTAATATGCTGTAAATTGACTTAAATTGTTAAAATGTTGAGAGATCACATGAGGTGCAGTTTTTCTTTTCATTCATTAGATATATTAGTTAAAATATAAGAAAGTTTCTACAGCTTCTAATTTGACTTTCCTCTTCCTGATTCACTCTCAGACTGTATTTCCATCAGTGGATAATTACAGACATAATTATCCAAACAACACTATTAACATTACTGAGACTCCAGCACTGAAGACTGCTTTGCCAGTTTCAATTAAGCCTTTCTGCATAAGCGATGTGAATTCTAATTAATCAATTAATATTCTGTTAGTCCTGTTTGGAATTGAAGATCATCCGTCTGCAGCATCAATATGCAGAAAGGATGCTGTGTTCTACACTTGTGTTCTGTGTTCTGTGTTCTGACATTGAGTTCTGTCATTGTTCCAAATCTAGTGCAACAATGTTATCCAACTACCTAATGAGCAGGTAGGGAACAAATACATGTATAAAAGAATGTTAGACAAAGCTTACCAAAAGCACTTTTTTACTTTGTGCTTTTTATATGTAGACCACAAACTCCTAAATAAGAAATACAAAGGAAACATAAGAAGATCTGTGCACTCTATAATACAATCGAAAGAGAAATCTTGAGTCACTTATTTTTGAGCAAAATTTCTATTGGATATTTATGTTTTCTTGCATGATAGATGTTGATGCTTTTAGATTTTTAAAACTCCATTTGATGTCAAAAGTATTTGTTAAATGTTTAACAGGTTCTAGCTTTGTATAAATGCTTGACTTAAACCTTTTTGAAAGTAGTTATATGGGAAACCTGTTAGGGTTTTATATAGTTTTCTATACTGCTTATACAGTGTTACATTTATATACACTATTATATACAATCACCTGATAATAGTATCTAATTTATATTTACCTCCAATTACAGTATCTCTTTTTTAATATATTATATATAAATATAATATTTATATATAATATGTATATATATATAACCAATTTCCAATTCCAATTTAGTATTTATTTAACGCAAATTATGTTTATGTTATTGCAATTGCAATAATTGCAATTTTTATTCTTGCACTGTTATTATTATTCCTACATATATCTCACAGTAATACCAGCATCCAACCATTTCCCATAACACCTCCATGGACTTGCACCCTCTATGCACCTGTCATAAAGTAATGCTCAGTGTGCCTTACCTGACTTACCAAGACTTTGATTATTGTTATCGCTATCCTGTTTGCAGCTTTGCTATCCTAATTCTGATTCTTTGTATACACCTTTTTATAAATTGTTTGCTGATTGACTGAGTCTTTGCCTGACCATAGTTCTGAATTTACAACTAATTTCAGATTGGTTTACTTTAAATCTTTTTCCTCATATTTTTTTAATATGGTGGCCTTATGGTTGGTGGTCTACACACAGTTTAATCATTCCACATCTCTGCAAAAATGGAAATTATTATTTAAAAGTATTATCAGTTTACAAATTCTCACCCAACTGGTACTAGTGTAAGCCACTGTCAAAGAGGACACAGTTTAAAGTTACAATAGAATAGCCTCAGCAATAAATCCCATAAATTAATAGTAAACATAGTGTACTTGTATATCCATTTAATCTACATCTTCTTTTTCTTTCGAGAAAAATCTGCAATTGTTTAATTATAACTGGCTGAAAAGGTTTGGCCAGGTTTTAAAGCTGACCATAATATAATAAGTAATAACATAATAAAGTACTACATGCTTATCTGTGATCTAGCCCTGGTAATCAGACACCATGGTTCGCACCATGCTTGCTAGATTAAACTCAGAATGACCTGCACCACATTTTCCACTGCATTGAACGCTTAAATTAGAGATGGGTTATTCATGGACAGCTTAATTGGGAAGAGCATATGGTGTATTAACTCATAATAAGGATTAAATCATATAGTTAAAAAAAAAATTCTGCCATTCCTAAGAACTTTGTACTCCCCCTCTTACATTATTGTGCTATTTTCAAAGTGAGCTAAACCCATTTAAGTACTTATAATAAAATATAAATCCTAAAATTTAATTAGCTTTCTGAATATATTATTGTCATGGTCATTGGACAGGTTTTAAAAAGTGTATTAATTGGGAAGAAATGAGGTAATATTGCTTAGCTTTATAAAGTCAAAACATATATATTACTACCAATTGTGGTAGTACTACCAAGTGTGTCACACAAAGGCATGTTTACAGTCCTTTGCATTTAGTTTAATTAGGTACGTATGTGATTCAAGCTCTAAAATCCTAAGGTGTAATAATTAATGAGCCATATGGAAAGTGGTTGAAGTGGAAATATTGTTTCAAGTAGTGTCCTAGTCAAGTTAACACCTGAAAGATTCAGCAGACTGAAACAGAACCTATAGCAAGATCTTTAAGCATAGTAAATACATTATACAAGTACGAATGCAACCCCCAGGTTGATGTACATTTATGTGATATACATGTTCATGCAGGGGAGGATTATCTAAGTGGATATCCCAGGGAACATCATACACCCGAAGTGCAGGGGATAATCTATGGTATAAGAAATAATGTACCTAGGAAAGAGAAGGAGTTGCAAAGGTCATAAAAAGAGCCCACACCACCTAAATAGAGTATATCATACAGGTGATTGTTGTGAGACGATTGTACTGTCAGGTATGAGAGGATCTGTGAATCTACAATTATAACCTTTTTAACCTAAAAGCATAAACCAATAATAGATTGGCAGAAAATTTGAGAAGAGCCATGTCTTTAAAATCTTAATTGCACAGCCTAAAAATAAAGCTTAAAATTAAGAAAAACTAGAGCATCAGGACATTTGGGGTGCTGAAGTGTTGTCAGATAAAGTTTTGATCTTTTATTTGTTCCAGGTAAAATTTATATATAGCTTATCACTAGCCTTAAAACCTGTGGAGGAGTCGGCAGTATAGCAGAAAAAAAAGTTAACCTGACGGAGAATATCCATTATATTTACCAACATCTTTTAGACCGAAATAAATTTGTAAAAGAGATCATCTGTCTAGGTCATTGTTAGTTTTTTGTAGCATTACATTAAAGTTATGCTTGTGTATGAAGCCAAGATAGGAAGAATGCTCTTTAACATATAAAAAAAGTGAAGCCAGAGGCATCCGTATATTCCACTTTTAGTTCCACTAAAAACTGATGACAGTAAGCTTTGGCTTATGAGGCTTCTTCATTGCTGTGGGTACCACAAATAAAATACCAATCACATCTACTATGCTGGTGGAAGCATACATCTTTTAAGAAGATATCTTAAACTTTGGGGAACTGAAACTAAAATTATCTGTATGTGATAAGAGTTCTCATGTGGGATTTCTGTTGCCCACAGCAAATCCTCATGGGGCCCCAAATGGGCAAAACTTTGGGGTGGACTACATGAACTAACACACAGGGGGCTCATGCACGATTAGTATGGGTTTACCTTGCCTTCCTTGCCCCACAGGGCTCCCATACAGGCATATTTAGAGGGTTGAAGGACAAATATACAGCAACCTCTATTGCACATTGTAATTTCTTAAAAATCTGAGGATTTTTATTTGTGAGAAATGCCGAAAAAGGAAATATTGTGTCATCATTTGAAACAAGCTGATGAATGATTATAAACAGACAGTGATATAAGCATAGAAAGGATTTCAGGGGAAAATAAGGATGTAATAAATTCTAGAGGAGTTCTAGAAGTTTTATGCTATGAGAAAAATGTATAGTCCTTTACATTTAAAACATTTATTCCCTTCAGGTTTTGAGGTAGTTAGATAACATAAGTTAGTTAGAAGTAGACACTACTGTACTATATCTTTCCAATGCATCAACTGTTAACTTACAGCCTGCAAAATTACTGGAATATTATCTGAAGCCAGGAGTCTAATTTTCAAAATTTTCATAATTTCACAATTTTTATAATTTCATAATTTTCACAAATGATTTCATAATTTTCAGCACTTTTGGTCAGAAGCTCAAATGTGTGTAAAGGCAGACTGCATGGCTACGTGCTTAATTTTTACAACTGTAAAATTCACCAAAAAATAAATTATTGTTATAATAATTAAAGTCTGATTCTGACAAATGTTTATTACTTTTGTCCATATAGTCTATTAGTCTATAGTCTATATACAGGAGCATAGATAGAATCAAGACTGTTTGCAAATGTGTTTAAGGTAAACAAATTGTAGCAAAATTGACTATGGGAATCACCACATGACCTATCCCAGACATGGGCAAACTACGGCCCGCAGGCCATATACAGCCCGTTGGGCTTTTTAGTCTGTCCCGCCAAACTTGTCCAAGTTATATTATTAAATGAAATTTTATTATAATTAAACCTCCTTCATTTTACCTTTCCCTGTAAATACTCTTTTTCCCCAATAGATGGCGCACTCCAAAGACATTGACCTTTGTTTCAGTTTGACGTGTTACTCTCTACTTCACTTCACTTTTTGCTTTGCCATTTGAGCCCTTCAGTAAAAATGAGCAGACCGAAGAAAAGAAAAGTAGACAGTGAGTGCCGAGTGTTTAATAAAGAGTGGACGACAAAATATTTTTTTGCTGACGTCAGCCAATGGCTGCCAATGGCTGTAAGCCAATAAGCCAAAAAAATGTAGCGGTTTTTAAAGAATATAACATGATCCGTCATTTTGCCACAAAACATGCTAACTACGCTAGCAAACATGCTACACAAGAATGGGCGGCTACGGTTCAGAAATTGTTGGCTAATTTACAGACTCGGCGCAAAAAAAAAAAATGACAAACTGCGGTTCAAGAGTCAAGTACCAAGACAAGTTTTTTTGCTAGCATTTAAATTAGCGAAGGCTAGTAAGCCTTTCTCCGAAGGTGAATTGGGAATGGGAGTTTATCTACTGTGTTATTAATTTAATACATTTACATTACAATACAGTTCACATAAACACACTGTCCTTCTATTCTGGCCCGGCCCAGAATTTTAGAAACCATCGCGGCCTGTGAGTCAAAAAGTTTGCCCACCCTTGACCTATCCACATGCAGATCCAATAATTGACATCCTATCCCTTTATTTTACTTGTAATACTTATTTTGAAATCTGAACGCATCTTGTTTTTAAAATGTTTTTCTGTATAAAAGCAGAATCCTTTTGTAATGTTTTTTGTACACAGAAAAAAATAAAGCCACTTTACCCTCCAAGCAGGCTCATTAAGTCTGTGTACATTCAAGGAAATTTAATTGGAATGTTCAGTGATGAAAATCTAGTGTGTACTAACTGTAGGTTAATGTGATAAATGTGAGACAAAATACAAGAATGGTGCATAATAAGACACAAGCAAATTATGTGGAGAGAGAAGCAAATAGCCATGTAAAGCATAAAGCGCAATGTAACAAAACTTTAAAAATGAAACAAGATAAAAGGCCCCACCAGGATTGATAAAACATTGGATGAACACAATTATTATATTGCTAGTGAGCCAGTGAAAGACCTACCAGACCACACTTACAACTGACTTCTCTAATGATGAACTGCCATTTATGAATGAAACAGACCTACATGAAACGCCCGAAACAGTAAATAGCAAAGAATAATGGCAAAATAAAATCTATCCCAGTTTAAACAGAATATTGTAACGCTGATAACATTGCTAGGCCTTTAGCCAGCATACTAGTTGCATACTACAGTTTAACATGGACATAATGGCTAGTCTACTGAATGTCCTTAATGAAATGTTGGAAAAAATGTTGACTGTTACCTTAAGGTTGGTAGGGTAAAGGAAAAATGCTGAATTTCTTTTCTGTGTGGATGAAACCATGCTGGACAGGAAAGCTTTGCACCACTGGACAGTTGCATTGGAGTATAGTCCAAGAAGAACAGGAGCCGAGACTGGCCAGGATGTATTGTAGTGCCTGGTTGTCTATATACCTTGATAATAGTCTGGCAGTCATTGTACTTCAGAAGTTTAAAGATGAGGGTTCTGGACTTGTTTGATGAATTCTGTTGGCAGTTGTACACTTGATGTGCCCTTTCAATTTCAGTGACTCCTCATTCAGTCAGGGATGGAAACCAAATGAAGAGCTGACGTTGCAGAAAGGATATAGCATCTTTCTGCTCTTCATTATATGGAAGCTTAACAATGTGCTGGTGATTTTTGTGATTTTGGTCTTCCAGCTTGACCACACGGCTCTGTAATTTAACAATTGCAGTAGTAGCTTTTCTGATCTCCAGCCTCTCCCCTCTCTGAGCAATGTGGTTTATTTTAGTGTGCAGTGACGTGAGCAAGTTGTTTCTTGTGGAGACTTCCATTGTTACTTGTGGAGAACTCTGCTGTTCTCTTCTCTGGCAAATTCTTTGTGATTGCAAATGAACACAACTGTTTATATATATATATATATATATATATATATATAATTTTTTTCCAACCCGAAAATTTATAATTAACATTCATTAATATGAATCATTCATGAAAATAATTTCAGCAATTGTATTAATTTTGTTTGTTAGCAAGCAGGCCATGTCAATAAAGACATTTGCAAGCTTTTATAAAATCCTCTCAGAAATCCCGTCAGTTTTGTTTATGTTAGCAAGCAGGCTGTGTTAGCAATAAAGATTACAAGCATTTGTATAATCCTCTCTGCAATCCTGACAGTTTTGTTTATGTTAACAAGCAAGCTAGGGTTCACAGTGAAGCATTTTTTATATGATAAAAATACTCTCAGAAACCAAGCTAATTTTAGCAAGCAGGCTAGTTTTAGGAGTAAAAATGGATTTTAGTCAAAAATTCTCTCAGACATCCCATCAGGTTTGCTTACACAAGCTAGTTTGCTAGGATATTATTCAGAAATTGAGTTGTGCGGAAACTAAGGCTTTGAACAATGTAGCACAGTGATAATTCTCTGCTTTAGACAAACTGAAATAGGTGGAGATATACTGCCGGCAACTCCTCAGCAGAATCATGTGAGGTCTGAGGAAAGAAGACTTGGATAACCTGCAAAATATCCGCTACACAAAAGGCCTCATTACTATCACCTGTCCACCAATTTTAATAATTTTTCTGATATAAACCACACTTTGGTAGGTTCAGATACAGACATGATTCTTTACCAATGATACTATATTTTTTTATATTTATATATAAATTATATAACAGTGTTTAAATCTGAATAGTATTGATCTGTGAAACTGTAATGTATCTAAACTATAAAAGATGTTTAAACAGATAAATGAATACCAGAACCACACAAGACCCCTCTGGCAATAAAGTTCTTGCAATATCTAATATTGATTGAACTGTAGAAACGTTTGCTGTATGTTAGAAACACAAGTGAACATTGTTTCATTGTGTACTTAAAAAATACAGAATGTTCATGTAAGGATTTTTTACACAATAATACTAGTGGCACTATTTCATTATTTGGAGCCCAATAAGCATCTTTTTAGGATAATTATGAAGGTTGTCACAACACATATAATTGCATATGATTGTTTATGTACAGTTTATTGATTAATTGCTACACTTGCTTTGCAACTGATCCAATTACAGCATCATGGTGGCTCTTGGAATAAATTACAATTCTAATTTGTGATAATTCAAATCCACTGTTTACAAATTGCAGCAAGCACTAATCAAGCAGCGCTGATACAATGAACTAATGACACTTATTATTCAGTTTGACAGAAGATTTCATGATTATTTGTGCAGTATGCCATGATGAATTTAACACTGACTTAATGTCACTGGACAGTTGATCTGTCAGGTCTATTTAGTTAAGACTGTCAAACTAGTTTTTGTGTCTATTGATTGTTGTAACATATAAATATTTAATTTATGCATAGATAATGTATGTGTATGGTGAGCATTCAAGCATTCCAAAATTACAACTGGTGGAGCTACGTACCTGGTCTTCAGCAGTGGATTTCCCCAGGCCGTGATTTGCCATATGTGGTATCCACTTGCTCTCTATGGACTACTTAGTTTCTATTGCTCATCAATTTCTAAGAATTTGTATAATAATTCTTAGTTGTGTTGAGACTGCTAATCACTTAGTATAGAGATATGTCTATATTCAATTTGTGGATCCATAAGATCCCTCCCTGCAGCTTTTGGTGGAATTTGATTGTTTGTTTGTGTTTGTAGTTGTGAGGTGACTTTGGGTGCTATATAAATTACATGAATAGACAAATTAATTACATTAACTAATTACATAACAATTTAATGCACAAAATTTTATGTATTTAAAATAAACAAGTACATTAATTAACCAATTCAGTCAGTGATTAAGTCATTAATAAATTTAAACAGCTACATATAATGTCATGTATAGGATGTAATATATGCTCCATTTCTAACAGTACAAACATCCTCAGTTGTTATATTAGAGTCTGCATGTACAGTTAAAGTTAACATGTCACCTAGAGAAACACAATTGAATTCTCATGGCTATGAAATGTAGAGAAAAATAATTAGACCCACAATACTTGTTTGGAGAAATTATTATTAATTAATGCATTAATTCATCTACTTTTAGTAACTGACTTATCAGAGTCCAGAATGTATCAAGGGAATAGGCACAAGACAACAATACACTGGAAGGATTGCAGGTCTATCACAAGGTACCACACACATTCTTAGTTCAAAAGGTGAAAAATCAATGATCGCACAGATAGCAGACTCTGGAAACTTTAGTGTTTGCCTCCTCAGACATATGTGATTTATCACTGCTGTAAAGTTTCTCCACTATGCTCATTGTGTGGCCATTGGCTGCTCTTCTACATCTACAGCCTTACCTTTAGTTGTGTATATACTGTTCTTGTAGACAATATGCTTAGGTATTGCCAGTGTTACATAGTTCAGCAGTTTTCTTCTTTATGTGTGTGCGTGCAAGCATTAAAAAAGAACAGAAAATGAATCGGAAGCGAAAGTCAGAGAAAGTCAGTAATTATGTTTAAACATTTGGTGAGATGCCAGGAAAGCACTCTCCTGTGTAACTTTAGCATCTTCATTTTTTTTTTTAAATTGCACAAGAGCGGCAGGGGAGTGTGGGCTGTAGACAAGCCGAACACATGCCGTTAGCTTTAAGCATGTCCAGCAGCGAAGGAAAAAGACAAAATGAAAAAAGAGCGTCCTGATAATTATGCACAACCTAAATACACAAAAACATGTAAAATGAGTTTCAGTGTACTGTTCTGCAGGGTGATTAACCTTGTAATCTCTGTAAACAGCAAGCGGGAATAGAGAAAACACATTGTTCAGTATTGCTTACAAACAAAATGTCAACCACGGACATGTTCAAATAGATTTTCATTAAATATTACCTACATAAAAAATTGTACATGAATAGAAAAGATTATATTAGTATTAATATCATATTAAATGATCATATTAGTCTCAGGTTATTGTCAATAATATGGTATTGAATTTTTGTAGTTATTAACATATTTACTATGGTTATCTACTACTAGCCAAAAATTACTGCCGTTATTTTATTAACAAGATTTGTGTTTTTGTTATTAAATCTTATTTTACTTTTGTTATATTATTCATAATGTCACCAAATAGTAAAAAGTTCTAATCTTGTAAAGTGTATATAAATTTGAACAGAAAAGTGAAATGAAAATTAGCACCTTAACATTGAATTCAGGCATACAAATACATTTGTGAGTGTGAAACCATTTGGATCTCTTGTTCTTTGTTTTGACAAGTATTTTATATTTTGAGCCTCTAAAATTTACCTCCTCTTTTAAGAAGCTGAATGAAACAAATTGATTAACCCTCACAGCTGCTTTTGATTGAAGTTTAAATTAAAAAAACAATTTAACGTCTATGTTATATTAAATGATATAAGGCTATAATGTGACTACAAATCAATGCATTAAATTATTGCTTTAGATGCTGTTAAATACTTTTACTTCTACTCTTTTAACCCCCTCCCTCTCTCACTTCCTCCTCGCTCCTCCTTCCTCAGCTAAAATCCAGCAGCTCATCGATGTGCTCTTGTTGCTAAGCAACACCATCGCACACATCCTCCCAGTAGAGTTTTGAAGGTAATAAAACAATGCCCCAAGATAAACAGAAGCCAAGGTCCGGAAAAGCACAGGAGGGAGTAAGCAGGAGTGACGCTAACTAAGTGTAAATAACTCCTGTAGCTTCTGCCTCTGACTGTCTCTACATGTTTCTAATTAAAAGGAAGAGAGAGAGATACAGACAGAGAGAGATTATTAGTTCGCTATGTTTGTGTGGGGTGCTGAGCATATTAGCACAGCAGATGTGATTTTACTTGGGGTTATCGATCTGGGCTTTGTTAATTTTATTTAAGGTGGGTAACACTTTATTCAAATGGCTCACTCTCTGTATTGTCTATAACCATGAACAGGCCTATCTGTCTTTTGAGAACCTGCATGCTTATATACATGTCAGACACAACTTAATAGCACCTGCATGACTTTGAAGTTGTGAAAGGACTTAATGGTTTGTATCTATTAAACATTATTACATAGAATCTGTACAATGCAAATAAACTGAATGCATGCCACTTTAGAAAATTTGGTAGTTAAGATAAGGTGCAGCAGGGGAAAACACACTCATGCCAAAATAGTTCCCAAATTGATTTGTTCTGTGATGTCCAGTAGACTTATTTAAAAAATCTGCATGGACAAGATAGGCTCCAGTGGGCCCCAGGGACGAAATGTTTGTAAGACAGATAAAGCACATAAAACAGTATGTGCGTTTAATGTTGAGCTTAGTTTGAAATGTTGCATTTGAAATGACCTACCACTTCAGAAAATAGCAACTTACACTCACTTGCATTCTGTAGCTAGCTAGATGCTAACAATGAGCAATGTTGGGTTTCTTGCCATCTACATGAATCCACTGAAGGTAAGGTGTAAGACGAGGAAAAGTATGCGTGTTAAAGGGGCTGACATTACTTTTTGATTATTTTAAGTATCACAATGACATCAGCTTGAAAGAATGCTGATTTATTTACTTAAATGAATGTGCTAGAATGTCGTTCCAGACTACAACGATCCCCTTTAAAACCTGTTCATGACTGTTCATTTTTACTAGTTCACCAGTGATTAAAAAAAGCTGTT
>JAOVVF010000042.1:9966324-9977823 GCA_028565595.1 Duopalatinus emarginatus | reverse complement strand
ATCAGACATACAGCCATTGATCGGACTTCAGCAAAAAAATATTTTGTTGTCCACTCTTTATTAAACACTCGGCACTCCCTGTCTAGTTTTCTTTTCTTCGGTCTGCTAATTTTTACTGAAGGGCTCAAACTGCAAAGTGAAAAAGTGAAGTAGAGAGTAACACATCACACTCAAACAAAGGTCAATGTTTTTGGAGTGTGCCATCTATTGGTAAAATGGTAAAAAGGTAAAATGAAGGGTTTAATTATAATAAAATTTATTTTAATAATATAACCTAGACAAGTTTGGCGGGCCGGATTAAAAAGCCCAACGGGCCATATATGGCCCGCAGGCCGTAGTTTGGCTGGTGTAGACACTGCATTATTTGAAGCATTGAGACATAAATACAAGCTACAGTCTTACTTCTGGGAATAAAACAAAAAAGTTATTTTCTTACTATTACGATAAGTTATATTATTATTATGTGATAAGGAATGTAACATATACAGCATCTGTAAGATCACCAATAGGCCAATAGATAAATGCTGATGTAAAATAGTTGTACAGAAGAACTTGGCCACATTGATTTTGTCAAAGTAGATCTCAGAGAAGAACAAAGGTCGGAGACCTTCTGCTAGTTAGCATGAGTTAACATCCGTTAACATTATTCCCTTGTTTTCACTCTAACACTTTAAGTCAAACTGTACGGTATTATTTTGCACACACACTTTTCATTATAGCCTACTGCAGTAGGGAAATGAACTAGTGGGTTCTTAAGGTTGGTGTTAGGATGTCTTAGACATCCACAATAGTTTGGTTTTGGGATTTGCAAAACACACTTTAGAACACATATTTTTTCTCTGACGATTCAACAAATGTCATATATTTTTGCAGATGGACTGCTCTTCTCACTCTCCTCCTGTCTCTTGTGCTGCATGCGTGTGTGCGTGCCGCTCTCGGCTGGTCTGCTGGTTCCACTGCCATACGCATGCATGTTTCGATAGTCACACAAGCAGAGAAGAAGCTTGCGCATAAACATGCTTTATTTCTGTCTGATTTCGCGTTTTAAAATCATACTGCAGAGCAAGCTTCTGCTTTTCTCAGACATGTCCTGGAAATCTGCTAAATACTGTAAATGTAATTGTAGTTTTTGTGGACCTTACATCGCTACTTGATCAAAAAAGTAACGTAACTACTGGAAAGTTATTTGATTCAGAAATCAGTGATGCTACTCCCAACCTACTGGAAAAAGTAGTTAAATTAATCCCATCACTCTCCATAAACATACCGACATACTCTCAGAATAGGGTTGAAATAGGTCAAATTCAACTGCATTAATCTAAGAAAATGTGGTTGTGTTCAATGAATCATCACATCTACTCAGTATATAATCTGTTACACATATACAGACAAAGTGACTTGTTGAATCGCAACTTATAAGCGGTTAAAATGTTACAAATACTCTGTAAACCTTCTGTAGGTAGACTAGCCAAGTAAAGTGTCACCGATGGGCTTGAATGATTTAGGATGAGCAATGTCATGTCCCTCTCTTTCCCAACTTTTACCTCCTACCTATATTTAGTTCCTTTTAATGTTTTATCGGTAAAAACTATGCCTTAATCTTGTCTTGTATAAGATCTCATTAAATGTTCACAGAGACATGACAATGACAAATAAAGCTTGGAATGAACTAGCTGAGGTCACTGGTGCCTCTGGTGAGTGTATGTAATGAATGCAGTTAGATTGCTTTGCTAATCTGCTAGTGAAGCTAATACATAGTCTAGCAGGTAACATATGCAGTATATAAAGCAACCATTTTTCACACCGATTAGTACATTATATAAGTTTAACCTGTTTAGTAGTAGCATCAGAAACCGTTACAAGAAGAGAGTGCATGCTCGTAAGCAACAGCATTAGCATCCACTACACAGTCACAACTGCTAATGAGGCAACTTGTAGCTTCGGATTGTGAACAGAGTTGTCACAACAGCCCAGGACAATACCTCTCTCCCTTTCAAGTGAGTTCAATATCACACTTGTACTACTTTCATTTAGTTTAACTTTTTTATTGCTCTATAAAAACACACCGTTTTTTGTGAAGTCTTGACAATCTTTTCAGCCATTTAAGTGTGCTGTTTTAATTCTGATTGCCATGTATATTCCCTAAACTTTACCTGACTACTCCTTTGGATCAATCTGTATAGTGTGTAATTATCATTTGACCATTGCCTGCTTTATGATTATGAATTCAGACCGTGTGGAATAAATTTTTTGCATGTGCATCATCTACCAAAAAAGAAAAAGTAATTGGACAATAAATTTGTTTATTGTGCTACAGTAAAAAAAATAATAATGCAGCATTCTCCCTTTATTCTGCTTACCAATGCAATTCACTGAAAACCATGGGACACATAATGAGTTTGAGAATTACATACAAAAAGACAAGCTATAACCACTGATAACACCCTATGCTAACACAAACACAGGTGCTTGATTATGGCTTTCAATCATCCTTCTACCACCTATCACTTTCTCTCTTTGGCATCAGTATGAATGCTGGCTTTTCTAAACATGGTGAAAGACATACATTACAACAAGCAGTTCATGTTTGTTGTTGATGTGTGTACAAACGTATAAAAATTTCACTGCTGGATTTATTTTTGCTTGGGAAGTGTTTGTCAAAGAGATAAAGCCTTGAAAGGAATAAGCACATGCTGCAAACTGCCTGCTCCAGATATATAGACACAATGTGTGAGTTTGGATTGTGTATGTGTGTACGTGAGAGAGAGAGAGAGTGGGGGAGGGAGGGTGTTTGTGTGTGTGTATATGTGTGTATGTGTGTATGTGTGTGTGTGTGTGTGTGTGTGTGGGGGGGGGGGGTGGGGTGGCTAGTTGGAGTAGTTAATGTGTATTTGTTTGTGTTTGCATGTGTGAAAACTATAAAAACTGCAAGCAATAATGAAAAAAAAGTTTTTCTGCTTGCAATTTGTTTTCCAATCACCCATGCTTCTGGAACATGTCTACATGTACCCTTGCCTTGGCCTTTCCTTCACAGCTTTGATTGTCACACTGCTATACAGCACACTCTCATACAAAAGTGGAAAGTCTGCATGCTCCCTATTTGCCCAGTGCCAACTCAGTAATTCTTTCTTAATAAGAGCCACATCACCAAAAGATCTTAACAGCTCAAATGTCCTGATTTTCAAACAGACATACACTTGTATAGAGGGTTTAAAATTGGTTTGACCCTTGCTTGTTTTGCAGTCATCTACAGTAGATTAACATGATGTTTCTGCTTATCATATGGTTGAATTCAGTTTGTAAATCGACAGTCAAAGAAAAACCTCATCTTGACAGGGCACAGCCTAAAGGAATGAGATAATGAAAATCCTTATTAGCTCTTAATGTGAGGAACAAACTCCAGTGGCATTTTTGTACCCTATGAATTTCTTTGACTCTTTATATATTTAGTGATGTTTTCTTTCTAACATGCTTTAAAATTGTCACAAACATTCAAACAGCATGTATCTTTAATCTGTAAGTGTAATGAATGAGGCACAAGATTGCACCATATGTTCAAGTGACTGCAGGCACGCACTGGAAGCTGCATGTGCAAGCTGATTGAACCTTTTTTTTATTTAAGCAAAGCGCAGCTTATTACGGATACTGAATGTATAGATTACTTTGTACCCTGGACCCTGCCCTGAACTCTGTGAATTACCCTGCCCTAGTTCCCTGTTTATGTTTAGTATATGTCTGGTTTTGGTTTTTGTTTTGTTTCTGGTTTGTGTGTTTGTGTCCGGTTATTTTTGGTTTGTGTTTTTGTGTTTCTCTAATAAATCATTCCCTACCATTACGTCCTTCCACTGTTAGTTAGTATGAATGTGCACTCATCTTGATGCTGCTACAGTTTAAGTCGCCTAACTGTGGACGTAACTGGGATGGGGACGTTGGCCATGATGCCCGAGTTCGGATCAGTTCACATGCCCTCTATCGACACTGAGGCTCCCGCCATTCCGGTATCATGGACTAGTTTGCTCAAGAGTCTGTCAAGGATGCCGCTAACATTGCTCCTTTATCCTGATCTGGCTCCAGATCCAAACCCTGCCCAGACTCCAGATCCAGATCCTGCCCCAGAACTATATCCAGATCCTGCTCTGGCTCTAGATCCTGCTCAGGAGCTGGATCCAGACCCAGCCCAGGCTCAAGATTCTGATCCTGCTCCAGGAATCTGTCAGTAAGTTTGAACGTGGTCTCACACAAACTCTGTTACAGTTTAAGCTGCTGAACTGTGGATGTAGCAGGGTTGGGGGAGTGGACCACGATGCCTGAATTTGGATCAGTTCACTTGCCCCTAATGATGCTGAGACTCCTGCCATTCCTGTATCATGGACTGGAGTGCAGGCCAAATGGATCTCGGCACTGGTGGACCCAGCAACCCTGGAAGTGGACCAAGTCTGGTTTGTGGTTTGAGACTGGCCAGGGGCACACGCCAGTGGGCCAATGCCATGATGAGGAGAAACGTGTTTGGGAGAAGCTAGCCTGCATCATGTTCCCAGGAGTTTCCCCAGTGTCGATTCCCGAGTCTGAGGAAGATAAGTCTGCCCTGGCTCCAGATCCAGAGCCTGCCCTGGCCCCAGATCCAGATCCTGCCCTGGGTCCAGATCCAGATCCTGTCCTGGCTCCAGATCCTGATCCTGCCCTAGACCCACCCCTGCTCCAGATACAGATCCTGCCCTGGCTCCGGATCCAGATCCTGATCCAGATCCTGCCCTGGCTCCAAATCCAGATTCTGGATCTTCAATGCCATGTTTGCTGGGGTCACAGGAACAGCCTGCCAGGATACATTGGTGGGGAAGGCAAGGGGGACAGCTATCCATATTATTACAGATATAGAATGCATGGATTACTTTGCATTCTGGACCCTGCCCCAAACTCTGGACTATGTGGATTACCCTGCCCTAGTTCTGTGATTATGTTTAGTTAGGGTTTTGTTTCTGGTTTGTGTGTTACCATTCAGTTTCTTTTGGTTTGTTTGTGTTTTCCTGTTTTTTTTAATTATAAGTCATTCCCTGCGATTAAAGTCCTTCCCCTCACTTGTGAGTTTAAATGTGCATCCAGTACTGCGACGTGACAATATGACTAAATCAATATCACAAGGCAGAAGAATAATCAAAAAACAGTCCAGAAGTTTATGAATACAGGATAAAAACAGGAAAACCAAATTAAAAAGACAAAATGTGACAAAGACAGAATGCAATCAGATGAGACATGTGAGACACAAGATGTGAAAACAAACCTTTTATAAAGAAAATGTGAAATGTCAGAGCTTAAATACATAGTGTTGATTATCAAACAGGAAGCAGTAGTTAGTGGTCAGGTGAATAGGACAGATGCAATGACTAGAGCAGATTCTACATTGCAGCAGTGGCTCTTGGAATGGTGCTGGAACTGGATAAGTGACATCACCTGTGAAATGGTGAAAGGAAAAAGAAGATATGATGAAAACAGAGCAAAGGAATAGAGAATATAAATAAAGAAAATTTAATAATGTTTGAAGTCACTGATTACACAGTGGGAGGAAATTGGAGGAAATAGATTTGGGAAAGCTTTTTTATGTGCGATATCAGATTCACCGTATAATGTTCAGGTGACTAACAAAAGACACACACACACACACACACACACACACACACACACACACACACACACACACACACACACACACAGTCATTCCGACTGCTGTTAATTCACACAACGTCTCAGCTCTAAAAATGAAACAATGGCAGAATCGTATCCTGTTTCTCATTCTTCTTTTCCTCCATAATATACTATATCAGTGCTTTTTACAAATCAGACCCAAAAGTATCCCTCGGCTAAGGTCTGTGGCAACAGAGAAAGTGAGTGACACTAAATAATTTTTAACTTGACAAGCTAGTTGCAATTGCTTTGTCAGTTTTGCTCTCTCTTTTGAGGGTCCTTTGATGTCTCAGATAATTGAAAGAATAACCTTTCTGAGAAGTCAGAATTGACAGAGAGAAAGACACACATAGATAAAGATAGATAGATAGATAGAGAGAGAGAATATTCAATGTGAATCTCTTCTTCCTTGTTAAAGATGTAACAGTTGTCAAAATTGTGTCCCTGAAACTGATACAGTGAGACCAAGATAAAGACGCTGCTAGGATGTCGGAAATAGGGTGAATTGCTCTATTTTTAAGAGGTGGGTATAATATCATGGATACCAGCTGCTAAGCCTTCTATGGGTTTGTATAGATATAATAATATTGTGAAAGCAAACGAAACCAAGGACTCTAACACAGCAGAGGAAGTGAATACTTTCCCTGCTCAGCTTTAGAGTGGGGTAAGTAATTAAATTTGTTGCGGGCGGTTCTATTCAAATATTTAAATGTGGGTTTTCTGTTAATAATCTGTACCTACTGTACCTGTTTTCCAGATCTCTTCTTTCTCCTGTCCAAACAAAGACATCCCAGTAGGCTATAAAGGGTTTGCACCAATGTAATTTTTCCACTGGAACCCACCTCCTCAGCCAGACTGAGTGGTAAAACACAGTGCAACTTCCTGCAGTACTGAAAACTGCAAATAAATATAACAAATAATTTTCTTCATAAATTAAATGCTGGTGACTGCTACCAACAAACCATTGCATGCATTGTTTGTTTAAGATGAAATGACTGTGATTATGGTATAAGCACATCTACAAATTACAAAGTCTGTTGTAAAGATCACTAGAGCATGATGGCCTTGCCTGCTAGCGAATGTTGCTGAAAGTCCATGCTTCACTGCGTCAATTCCAGTCAATTGCTTTTCTTTTCTTTATCTTTTTTTAGGCAGTTTGTGAAAAGATAGCTTCGATTTCTTATTGAATCTATTTGTACAGTCAATCACAAAACAGCCTTTTGCCATTTTAGATTTTTTTTCACCTTCTTTCAAGTTGAACACTAACACTGCCACTCAGTAAGTTAGTATTTCTGACACTCAGTGGGTGAAACTACAGTGGCCTTTTCCTATTTTTTTCCTATTAAATTTTGATGTTTCTGTTATCTCAATTAACAGTTTTTTTTGTCCCCTTTAAAGCATTAATATATTTATAGTTTTAAATTTCTTTTCTCCAAGGACTCAGGAATAAACACAAATGTAACAACATTTAAGAAAGTGCAGAGAAAGCAAAAACTGTTCTCACCTTTCAATTTTGTTAATGTGATTAGAATGTTAAATTTTTATAGCGATCACTTTAATAATAAATGTTCTAATAAAAAATTTACAGCCTTCAGAATTTTTATTCTGAATAAATGAACTCCGCTTATTGAACAGTATCCTGTAATGGAACAAGATTTTCACAATTACAGGACAGTCAAATTTGTATAATTATTAATCAACATGACATATGTTTCTTAGAGCCTCCAGAGACCTTTTAAAGGTTTGAGGTAAAGTCTTCCAAACCAGATCTGCTCGAACCCCACAATTTATTCTTCATCATGCATTTCTATCACCTTATCTATCACCTTATCTCTCTCTCTCTCTCTCTCTCTCTCAAACACACACACACACATTTTTTGTTCATCATTTAGCCCCTTCTTTGTCTCCTGAAATGAATTGCAAACATGGCCGAAGAAACCAGGGCGATGTCAATAATTTAGGGAGCAGAAGCTAATTTTAATCCATCTTGGTGAAATGTGCATACAAAGTGTCAAAGGTATGGCATGCCAAGAATCTGTCATGTGATTCATGTTCCCAAAAGAAAATTAATTTTAAAGACGCATCATAATATAGATTTATAGACTTTAGTTAGGCTAAGTCTCTTGGACTCCTTGGGCAGACTGTGTGTCAGTGACTGAAAGAGAGGAAGGGTTGCAGGAGGGGGTCAATTTGTCTTTGGTCGATATGACTGCCTTGGTTTTCTAGACTGATGATGACTGGAAGAGACTGTCACAGTCTTTTCCATTCTGCCCTACAGCCTCTTACCCAACATAAACTACATATTAACAAGGATTCTCATAAGCCAACTACTGTGAGGAAATTAGGTAGACTTAAAGATGAGGGCTGTGCATAGTAAAATCTGCAGCTACACTGCAATCATATTACAATAAAGTGAACAAGGTAGGTTAATAAAAACTATCAATGCGAAGTCTAATAAACCAGCTCCGTGCTACAGAATGCTACAGAGCTTCACAGTGGTCTATAAAGAAACTCACCATGGTAGATGAGAATATATGGACGCTATTCCCAGCTTTGGAGGACAGGATACCTGGTCGACCCATGGTTAAAAGCTGCTAATGGGATGTGGCATGTGATTTGACACGTGTGTTAGCAGAAGAAGAAAGGGACTTAAGGTAGCATGAAGGTTCTATTTACTGCAAATACTCCTGTGTAATCCTGCCTAACTATGTGAATATGTGTGTGCTCACTGGTCAACTGTTACTTTGTTCAACTTAGTTTTGGTGAGTCTGTGCCCACTGTAGCCGCGGATTCCTGTTCTTAACTGACAGGAATGGAACCTGACGTGGCCTTCTGCTGTTGTAGCCCATCTGCCTCGAAGTTTGACATGCATTCTGAGATATTTTGTTACTCATCACTTAGTTAAGAATGCTTATTTGAGTCACTGTAGCCTTCCTGTCAGCTCAAAACAATTCTGACCATTCTCTACTGACGTCTCACATCAACAAGACATTTCCTCCAATAGAACCACTCACTGGATGCCTGTTTGCTTATTTTTCGTAATTATGTATAAAGTATAGAGACTTACATGTGCATGTGAAAATCCCAGGAGATCATTACTTTCCGAAATACACAAAGCAGTTCATCTGGGACCAACAACCATGGCAACGCCATCTTGACCTTTAACTGCATGATTTTATGCATTGCACTGCAGCCACATGATTGGCTGATTGGATTAATGGGTGAATGAGCAGTGGTACAGTTGTTCATGTTAACATGGCTGGTGTACATAGACAAAAATACAGATAATTCACTAAAACGTAATTCATGATGCTTTGGAGATATTTTGTGCTGGTAAAGCAGTAACTCTTGTGAAAATGGATGATTTGTGTACAGAATACTTTAGCCCAGACTTGGTGAATGCTGCCAGGAAGTTGGGAGTAGGCCATAGATGGATTTTCCAATAGTATGATGAATCCCCATGTACATACCCAGTATGATTGGATCCCCATTCTTTAAGAAACCTAATATCCCCCAATCATCTGTCCATTTTAAAAGTGCATTAAGTTTGTCTGTTCAGTCAAACACATTTTCATTCCTAAGTAAAAGATCCTTGGTCATGAAAAGTGACAAAAAGTAAGTTAGGGGTCTGATTTATCAGACTCCATCCCAAGTGGCATTAAAATGGTGATTAGTTTAAAATCTTGTCATAACTTCATCTACCACAAACACTGCACCCCCATTGAAACCAGGACAAATGATGCATCACAGCTATAGAAATCTCTAAACAGCTTATGATGATCCTCAGTGAAAAGGTTTAGGCAGTACAGATAGTTTGTATTAGCTGTTATTTATGAATTCTTACAGTGTGAATAAGCTCCCTTGATTGAGCTGCTTATCTTCACCCCTAAGAAATCCCTATGCTCAAATGATATAACACAGTGTGGCGAGAAACTTAATTAATGAGCCACAGTTAACACGGAGGATAAATTAATAAACAATTAAATGATGACCTTGCAAGAAAAGCCTCAAATTCCGCAGTATAAATGTCTACCTAGGATTTCAGCATTGCCTGTTGGACTATTTCCTATATGAGTTTTATAACACAAAGAGTCATCTAAGGACACAGGAAGTGCACCTCTGTAAGTTAATAATCATTTATTTTTGATGATGTCAATTCAGTCCCCCTCAGTGATTGCTGGTTGTGTAAGGCAACTATAATGGATTCACTGTCCAGAAAAAAAGTAAGGGAACCTTTTCACATTTAACTAATTAACACGCAGAAGAGAAACTAATAAACAGAGCATTCCGGCTGGGGAGAGGGACGAAAAGGCTTAGTGGGGGTGTGGGTTCCGCAGGGTGTTTATAACAATCTGCTCACTAACAGCCCTGGAGAGCTGAATGACTTTGAGATAGTGTCCTCCACATTCCCACCGAAGCAGATGTAGCTTAGGAGCACCGTCAGCATTCATGAAGTTCCACCCAGTGCTAAAGACTTGCATTACACAGTGCATAGCACATCATAGAGTCAACTTCAGAATTACTGGAATCTGCCAAAACAAACAAACTAAAAAACCTGAGACTATATACAATGAATAATTAATTACTGTATATGATCCAGATTCAAAGACCGATGTGTCAAAACCTCACTGAATTTATTATCTCCTGGTGAAATGACATTGTGGTTATGGAAATTATTCTGTTTATCCTATAGAAATTGCCTTTTTTCCCCTACATTTTGTTTATAAATTCAATGTTACATTTTTCCCAATGTGCAACACATATATGTGAACGTGAGAGTACGGTGTGATTATATAAGGATGTTAGGAAATAACATTTAATTTTCCCCATGGTAATTAAGGGCAGCACCTTGTGAGGGGATGTGTACCTCAACACTGTTACTTACTAATAGAATAAGATCACTTTTATTATACTTACTTACTGAATGTTCAGTGTCAAGTACACTAATTGTTGGATCCACTTTATCTTTGACTCTGGGGCACATTAGTTTATGCAGTAAAATTAGTTTAATTCATTAGGTTAAGCTTATGCAGTATCAACATTTATTTACACCCAGGGCTGCATTCATTTTGCCTGGGATTTTGCTGTTGACAGCATAATAATATAAAATAATAATAATAATAATAATAATAATAATAATAATAATAATAATAATAATATTAACAGTAAATACTTGCAATAGTTAAAGTGTTTTGCTGAATACGTCTTGTACTACCTCTTTTAGAAACACTATGCTCTCTTGGGTCTACACAACAGAAAGCTCTGGTCTATCACTTCTCCATTTAAACAAGCTCAACATGCTGAGAAGTACACAATGGTGTCAAGTTGCCTCAGCTGGTCCAACACAACAAGCCTGCGGATTACTCTAAGCTGATTTGCCCATAATTTTCTCTGCCAGCAGACGGGAGTAAGCACAATCCAGCTTGTCATGTTTTGCTCTCAGCTTCAGCCTCACATGGGCATCTTGAAGAATCACTAGGAGAAGATGTGTCAGATATTAAACCAAACCAAAAACACTTTGGCAAAGTGTACTACAACAAAGTCAAAGCATTTAAAGCACTTTTTTCCTGATTACTGTATTACAGAATTGACATAGCCAAGATAATGTTTTATCATTTGTAATGCAATTCTAAAACACCTGAAGTTTCCATATCTATTAAATACAAATTATTGGAATATCTTTTAAAAGAATGCTGTTTATCGCTTCAGAACATTTTATTTTATTTTATTTTCTTAATTTGTCATCCAGCTCTATCTATATTAGACATTATATTATATTATCTATTATATTATAAGTGCAATACAGTAATCATAATATAT
>JAOVVF010000042.1:9933534-9947228 GCA_028565595.1 Duopalatinus emarginatus | reverse complement strand
TATACTGTGAGTCCATGCATAAAAACAGCAGTATAGAAAAAAACATATTAGTGAGATATGTAATTTAGCAACAATATTTATATTTAACAATATTCAAATAATACTTTAGAAAACTAATATTCTAAATAGTGGCAAAAAAAATAAAACTTTTACTGATTAAATTTAGAACTCACAATTTACTGTACCATTGTACCGGGGAGCAACCATCTTGTGCAGGTTAGACTGAAGTGCTCTTCAAGACACTTAACCCCCCAACTGCTCTCTGGGTGCTATGGTTTGGGGCTGCCCCCCACTTTGGGCAAGTGTGTTCACTACCCCCTAGTGTTTACTAGGTCTGTGTTTTTCGCTGCACGAATAGGTTAAATTCAGAGGTCACATTTCTCTGTGTGCAAGCACAGTATGCAAATAGTTCATGAACCGAAGTTATTTTGCCTTCTTCCTTTTATTATAACCGTGTATCATAGCATGACTTGGCTGATGGGTTCACACAAGGATACCCAACGCCGAAAAGTTGGTCACCAGTAGGTAAAACTAAATGCAGAAAAGTATGTATTTGTTCTTTAGCTTTCAATTGTCCCCACACAGGAGAATAACCTGATCTGCCTGTGTTTTTTAAGTCATTTTTATACTACCATGTATTTTCCACCACCTAGTTACTATAGATATTGTTAATAATTAACATTGGTTAACTAATAACTTAACTAGTAAACTGGCCCACAAATTAATCAGAGACACTGATTTTTTCACTTTGCACACTTTGATTAAGTATGCAGTGTTGTGATCACCTATGAAAAGTTCAAATTTCAGCATGTTATCACAGCACGTATGTGACACAGCACAAGGAAGAATATAAACCCATGCTGAAAAAAGGAACAATGAAAGGATTTTGTGGCAGAAATAATGTGAACAAAAGTAAAATTACATGTGAAAAATAAAATGTACAATGTACACATAAAAATATAGGTAGCAAAAATAATCTGAAAAAAGTAAAATGATTTGTTTTTATTTTTTTCATAAAAAAGCTAATTCACTATATAAGAAACATAAAATCCTAATTCACTTAAAAACTTTACCTTTGCATGTTCTGTAAGCGACTCCAACCCTGTAGTGAGTAAAACATGTTGACTCATGCTCCATGTTAGCTCATGCTGTGAGTTTTAAGATTCAAGCGACTTGGTTGTCCTGTAGTGCATTGTGGGATTGATCGAAGCCTTGGCATGATTGATAGCAGCATGTTACTCACAGAAACAAGCAATAAGGGATTGTGTACTGGGTGACACAACAGAGCTGCTTTGCACTCATTTAAGAGAGAGCTGTCAATCATCTGAGCTTTTTACCAACATATCCTAGTATGGCTAACTTGCAGCCTAAAATTAATAAATGCTGTATGAGTAGCTTTTTCACTCACTCATCACTAACATCATGAATATATAGAAGATAAAAGATATGAAAATACAACATAAGATCAATAACATTGATTGAACTGTGACTGTATAGATGATGAAAGTTCCAGTGTTTGTATATTTCTATGAAATCTTTGCATGTGATGGACATGCAAATGATCCAGAAACCTTTATATCCACCTTATTCTGGAGATGAACATAGAGACGCACAGAGAGGAAAAGCAGCCAGTGAAGAATTTGGGATGAATTCTTACTATGTGTTGACACACATATTAAGTCCTGAACCTTATATATGTGCGGTAAAAAACATACAACAAAAAGCAAACATTTTTTTTACAACCCAAATTGCTATTACGACTGTTCATTCTGGACATATACATTTCCCCTATGCTTACATCTGTGTATGGTGAAGTCACGTTACATCCGTTACAGTTATCTCCACTTAGCTCATAAACACCTTGGATTTTATTGGATTCATCACTTGGGTTTAGTGAATATTAAATACAGCCTCATCTGTCTCACTGAAATTATGATCAGGGGTGGAGTTACATAAATTGAGGAAGTGATACTTGGGAAAAGCGATACAAAGTTTCAGAACATATAACATCATCCCATTAAATCTGTAGGCGGTTTCAGATGCAGTGTCGTGTTTCTTACAGCGGTAAGACAGACCAAAAAGAGCTGGTGGCTTATATCCAAAAGAAATTTTAGGAGATTTTACAGACTTCCTCTTCAACAATAAGGATGGTGTCTTGGTGAGAAAATGCAGAAACATCACATTAAAACGTGTTCAAATAAAGGTAAACACAGCAAAATCAGTTGAAACATTTATTTTTCATTTCATTGTTTTTGCACACACACTGCTCTGGTGGTGCCTTGTCGTCAACTGTGATTGGTTTTAGGGGGAAGTGTAGTTGCCTCTTATAATTAGGGTTGTGGCTGTGTTCAAACTAATCACATTTAAACTCATGTTAAATTGAATTTTTCTTACGTTACTTAGTTACATCCCACATCAAAAACCATAGCCCACTAAGAGCTTACAAAGGATCAAAGGAATCTCACTGTTTAAAGTCGGGTGAAGGGCAAACAAAAAAATAAGAGCATTAGTTATACCATGAAACACAGTAAACACAGTCATCAACAAGTGGATAAAATATAGCACAACAATGATAACAGTTTATAAGAACTGGCCATTCCAACCATACACTGTCACAGCGAGAAACCCAAGTTCAGACCGAATCAGAAACCATGGATCGATCAGGTGGCTACCGTACTACCATGACACTCACAACCAATAACGTAAACAGTAATAAAAACCACTGTATACATGAAGAGATCACAAACTCATAAAAATGGTTGATTTATCATTACAAGAAGTCTATAATAAAAGTTAATCCAGACAAAATATGTTTACCCTCAGTAGTCTGAGCTGTCTCTGTGACTCAGAGCTGAATCATGCAGCTGCCACCTAATTTGGGGCATCGACAAGTAAAATGTCAGCACCCAATGATATGTAATAATTTTGTCATAAATTGTGCAAGAGCAATAGATTGAATTTTAAACTACAGAGGTTGCGTGAGCCATGTTATTTGAAATATGCTTATTAAGTTAATACATTTTTATCTAATCAGATTACAGCCATAATTGTTTCTGTGTGTGCATGTAAAGTTTACAGCTGAGTGTTGATAGCTTTAACAGCTTCATTTGTATAATATTGTATGAAATCTAACATCATCACACTCATTTGTATATAGTCTGAATATTTTGCAAGGGTATAAAAAATTATGCGTGTTGTAATCACATGAGCAACCACATGATGTTCCATTCATATACATTCTAGAATAACTTTTGTTCATAGTAATTAATAATCCTATACTATACACACATTAGTAGTGGTTTATTTTTAAAAACAACATTTGAATAAATAATTAATATTCTTTATATTTAATGTGTTGCCATTTCTTAGAAAGTAACCGAAGTCATTATTTGCCACTGCCAATGTCATAAGCACAGGACATTATACCATTGACGGTAATAGCAGTAAATTTCATTAAAAGAAAAAAAAAATTAAACATCATCACTTATCACATACCATCAGTAACCTATACAACTGGACTTTTTCCTTATTATTATTTTAGAGCATGATTTAAAGGAAAACGTATATTATGTCCAAAGTATCCACAAGAAAAACTAACAAGTAAACTAATAACTGTAATGGCATGGATGGCCACATATTCTTTTGAGCTAATTTTAAGTTTAAATTTAACTTTTAATACCTTTTCTTAAAAGAATTCATTTGTATAAAATTGTATGAAATCCAACAATTACACTCATCTGGTGGTTTTACCAGTTGGAAGGTCTGAGACCCCACTTATCCCACATCTCCACTTATCAAAAAGAGATATCAGAAAGAGACGTTTTACATGGCTAAAACCAGAGCCATGTAATGAAGGTGTAAGCATAAATAGTGTAGGCAAACACTAACGATAAACAGAATTACGATAGACCCGGGAAAGAGAGACAACAGAACAAAGTGAAGAGAGGGCAAAAAACGGACTGAATACAAATATTAAAACAGGTAGACTAACACACAACAACAGCTAGATTCAATAGGCAATATGTTGCACCAAGGAAACTACATGGCCGGGTATATATACGCAGATAATGCCTGATAGATTCTGGGTCTGTTAATAGTCCAGTGACCTGACGCACACCCGATTAGGTGACTCAGACGTCACTCTCCGAAGCCCCTTGGGAGTTAGGGTTCTTGTCTGCGCTGAGGAGGAAATGACAGAAGGACAGGATTTTCATCAAAACTATTTTTGCATACAGTTCAAATACTGTAGGTACTTTCAGAATTTATGACTCATAATTTTCTTTTAGTATATTCACATGGAAAAGCTGGACAAACCCATCCAGCACCTGACTACCCTTTAATAATAAACTAACATTAAACGGCAACCTTTTAACAAATTTAAATTCAGTGTAAAAAGTGTTATGAGATCCACCATAGTGTGCGAGACAAAAAAAGAGAAAAGTTTGTCCGATATTATAAAAAAAATCATATTATTAACATTTATTTTATTCTGCTAATTTACATATTTAATAGTTCGTATAATAATTCTCAGCCTTGTGACATTAAAATAAAGTCCACAAAAAAGTCTACAAATCCTTAAAAGGAGTAAAACCTGCTCTAACTATTTTTCCATCACTGTCAATGAAAATGAGAAATTTCAAATTCTACAATAGTGTTAATTAAGCAAGTGTACTTTGTTGAATAAAACCCAAATTAGACCCTTGTAGCTGGTTTCATTACTATTAATTAGAATTTATTCATAAGAAATTGAATTGGTTCAGAACTGGACATCTGTTCTGTGAAAATAACTTATAAATGCATTAGGAATTGTAACACATCATAAATTGCACTCATTATTATTATTATTATATGCATGCAAATTATTAACAAGGAATTAAATCATCCGTAAATGCATCTTGTTTGTATATAATTAGCAACATGTAGTTTGTATGTTGTGTAAAGTGACTTGTGTAAAGGCTCTAATATGTGAATTTGTCCCATATTTAAACATTCATATACATTTCAATAAATTATTTAAAGAAAATAGTAAATGCTGTTTATTTAACACGCTGTAATGTTAAACTGAATTTTGACTTTGTAATATTGGGCACTAAGTAACATGAAAAACTTTTTAATGATTTCTATCTTCTAATTAATGAGAATTAATACATGCACATGTTATCGTCACAGACTCCAGCGCTAGAGCTCTGGCACTGCAGAGTACATGAACCCAGAAGTCAACGCACACGTTCTCCATAACCAGAGTTCTAGCACCCATACTGAGACTCCACCAGCTGAGCCAATAGGAAGACAGGGCTTCCTGCCAACTTTCGTATATAAGGCCCAGACTTCGGAGGGCTCAGTGTGAAGTATTATACTGCCCTGGATCTCCTCGCGTGTTCAGTACCAATCCTTTCTTCTGTGTTGGATTACCATGTTGGATTACTGTGTTGGATTTTGCCTGTTTCTTGGATTACCGTCTCTGTCTTGCCCTGTGTTACTCTGTTTGCTGATCTCCTAAACTCTGCCTGTTAACTGATCTATGTGCCTAGCGTTTTTGATTATCATGCCTGATTATAATAAATACCCAGCAGTTGTGTCCTACTCTGTCTCTGTGCATGTTTTCACACTGCATCGTTACAGTTATATTACTGACTTATTCTGCTTTAATAAGCTTATAAAGTGATAAACTGCATGTAACTTTACACTACCCAAAATTTCAGCACTAATTTATACTAAGTATTAGATGTTACATAACAGTCTCCTAAGAAAGCATCCCCAAAGAAAGTGTTACCCACATAGTGTTGCTGAAGCACTCTTTCTCATTATTATTTTTTTTTTAAAAGAGAAATTTTAACTGACCAGGGCACCAGGGTTTAGTCAATCAAGCATTTACCATCTGCAAACAGACTGGCTGAATCGAGTGATTTAACTGAACACTTAAAAACATTTTCTGTATGTTTGTTCACAAAAGTTACGCGCAATTGGGATAAGTGGCTCGAACTACGATTAATCGCAGTTCAGGAGGTCCTACAAGCCTCCACAGGGTTTTAAGAAGGTGGCCCAATTCACCCAGGGCCCCTGTGGAGACCACCTCTCACTGTCAAGCGGAGTACAAGCGGAATTTTCCGACATGTGTTTGACACTGCCTGATCTCATGGAGCACATCAGCTATAAGAGGGAGCACAGTCTATAGGAGAACACCATGATTTTCAAGCAGGATTGGGAAACCAGCTGGTGCGTATATAAATGCAAATGAGTCTGTCCATTCATCACTAAATTCTCAATGCTCATATTAAGTCTTTCTTTTCTTTGACATTTTTGGTTAATCTTGCACAAAACAATTTTTTGTTTAATCTTGCACAAAACAAAACAAAACTAGCATGTGTTGAAGAAGACTGAATCAACTGTAAACCGAACTACAGCTTTTTATTGGCATTACTGAGGACGTACAGTAACTCTTTCTAAGGAGAGACTATGGAGTTATTTTTGGTGGAACTTCAAGAGGACATTAAAAGAGCTGCATGTTGCTGACCCGTGTTATAGATCCTTGGTGCATATCGTCAACATAATTACCATCAAACTATACATTGAATTTAAGTATGGAGTCTGCATAGTTACAAAACTTCATCAGCTTGCTTATTCATGTGATATGTATGTTAGAAAGCTGGCTGTTATGGTTGGAACATAATCATATGCTGGTTCTTGTGGCAGTGAGCTCCACAGTGAAATGTGTGAATTCATGTGATTCTCATGCCGAGAACAATTTTCAATAATCTTTACCAAATAACTGCCACAGAGTTTTTGCACAGGTGCGCTAATCATTACCAAACTTACATACCTCACATAATTTTTACTGTGAAGCAGGACAAAAGTTACTCCAGGAACACTTCCTTCAACAACTGCCTTGGGTAAAAACAAATGAGTGTTGGTTGGGTGGTGGTGTGTGTGTTTAGGTGTTTAAGGAGTGGGGAGGTGGACCATGGTGTGTATGAAATAGAACCCCCATCAGAGACCTGAAAGGGACATTTCAATTAGAGGCGCTGTGAAGTGTGTCGCCTGAGTGCTCACTGATCATCACCATGTGCCATCCCTCCTTAGAGATGCCTTTCTTTCTTCATTAATAAGTGGCAAAATTCACAGCATGATTTTTTTATTCTCTCCTTCCATCTCTCTCCTGTCTCACTCTGCAAATGAAATAAAAAACAGAATGAAGGGAAGAGGTAGAAGAGATTTGGCATTCTTGTCAGACAGGCCTCACAGCCCTTCTCCTTTTATCTCTTGCCTTTGACTCTACGCTTTGATTATGAAACCTCCTTTCACAATGCAGAGAGCTGGCTTTTTTTTTTTTAACAGTGCAAGGCCACATATGAACTGTGAAATTCAAACCTTTAAAAATGAATCTTTAAATAAATCTTTATGTATTTAAAATATTTATTTACTTCATCTTTAATTAATCCTTATTTTATCAGACTTGATACAACCTACTTAAGGCCAAATACATTTTTGACTGCAGCACATGCTGGAATTTTCTACTCTAGTAATCTAATATCCCCGAAGTGTCAGTCTCCTAGCTTCACGAAGGGAAGTTGCTAACTGTCCATGATTACATCTGCTTAGCATGTGTCACACACAGTGTTTAGAATCAGAAATATCAAACAGGAATTGGGCCAACACGAGACACACATGTCATAGACATATAGACATATACGCACACCACACACACCCAAACTCTGCTGAGAGAGAGTAAAGCCAGTCTACACTGATGATGATCTTTATCTAGACAGGCAGGATGGGTAAAATCCAATATCTGCTTATAGATGAAGAGTAAAAGGATTCAGGTTGAGTAATGCATTATAACACTAGCCATAATAGAAATGATGTGGGGGATGCAAGCTTCTGGTAACAGTTCTGGAAAATTGCTATTGTGTCATCTCTACTTTAAAGGCCACATTTTTTGTCATTTCTTATAATTCATTTAAGTCCACTATGTCCTACAGGGCTCAAGTCAAATATCAAACATATTTAAAAAAATATATAACCCCTCATATTGTATAACCCCTAAATCATGAAACCATAATTATACCATATTTACATCTTCAGTCACTGCTGATCATGTGTTACAGATGTGGCAGAAAAGCGTCTCAAATGTAGAGCAAATCTAGGGGATGTTTACTCTGTGTAATAATCTGATATGACTGTCATTGACAAACTGCATGGATCTACAGTCTGGGTAAGAAAGGATTCAGCCTCACTTCTTTATGCCATCTGTGTGGTTTTTCACACAGCATTGCTAGTGCTGGTGTGCTTGCTTCCAAAACCATCCAAAACAATTCATCAGCAAATAATCAGATCAGGATGATGTATACCAAATGCCCATGTTCACCATACCACACACCAGTCAGTCATAACATTATACCTGTCTGCCTAAAGAGTCCACTGAGACATGGACTTTACAAGACCTCTGAAAGTGTTCTGTGGTATTTGGCACCAAGACATTAGCAACAGATACTTCTGTGGATCTCTAACTGAATCAGATGAGAAAGTCTAGCCTTCACCCCTCACACACATTAGTGACCATTCGGCACCCATGACCCTGTAGCCAGTTCAGCATTTGTCCTTTCTTAGATCACTTTTGATGGATATTAACCACTGCATATTAGGAACATCACTAAGACCTGCTGTTTTGAAGTTTTCCAAGTCACTCAGGTGACAAAGATGGTAATGAATAATATTCACTTCACCTGTCAGTGGTATAATGCTTTTATTATGCTGATTTGTGCATTCATATGTGCAACAATATTATAGGATTGCAGCAAACACTGTTCTGCATCAAAACATATTGCTCAAGGACAAAACATAAAAAAACACTCCACTATATTAACATCTGGTTTTTATCCTGCTTGAGTACAATCAACCACATGACTGTGTTTTTGACTTTGTTTGCCTCCACTTGCTAATTTCTCTGTTTCTAACAGGCTTCAGTATGCTAATGATGCTTCAGACTGGTCTAACCCTACTGCCCACTGTGATGCGACCTCCACAATACAATATATCTTAACTCTGAAGCTCAAATTACAAATGCCTCTGACATAAGTATATATTCACACCAAAGCATCCCATGGAGGGAGAGCCATGATTCATTTGCATTTTAGATATCGATTTCCAGGAAAGAATTCTGGCAGTATGTCAACCCGTGCCAATCTGTCTAAATCTAGACCTACACCACTACTAAGTCTTTTTTCCCCCCTTTGTACTCATTTAATCCAGCATTTTTCCTTTCTTTTATTTTTTTTAAAAATTACTTTAACTGATAAAAACAAAACTATATAATCCAATTTTATAATCCAAAAAAACTAAAAACTTTCATATGTCACCTTAAATATTGAGTTGTCTGAATACTGTCATCACTCAGTATAACACATAGTAAAAAAGTCTATAATGTGCCCAATACATTACCATTTCATGTCACACAATAGTCTTTTGAACTGTGTATATGTGTAGAATATTTTATTAAATTGTACACATAACAACTTACACTGTACACTGGGTGTGTGTTAATGGAATTGTGACTCTCAGCATATGCTGTTAATCATGTAATCTTGATTAACAGATGGTTTTCCTGCAACAGGGGAACATACTAATGCCACCTGTCAGGATATTAATGAATAATGGGAGATGAATACATGTTTTCACTCCCTAGCAATGAGCAAAAGACCACTAAATATAACAAGCTTTTGCCTACACAGTTATTAGAGTTACAGTTATATCCCTTTGATGGGTAAATTATAGTTCAAGGTGGAATATGTCTGAATGATAAACATTGGGTATATCTGTAAAATTAATCATCAAATGAATTTTCTCTAAATACAATATGAATTCTGCCTAACATTAAGCAATATAATTATAAGTATATTTAGGCATAGTTACAAAAATGTTTTCTCTCAGGTGCTGTGGATAGCAGCTGCCACCTGCTTTGGGCAAATGTGTTCACTGCCACCTAGTGCGTTTACTAGTGTGTGTGCCACTTAACGGATAGGTTAAATGTGTAGGTCAATTTCCTCTGTGTTCAAGCACAGTATGTCAATCACTTTCACTTTCCTCTAACTTCCTTGTTTGTTGTTTGGTTGAACATATGGATATTATATATACACTACATTTACTTTAACAACCACATAGTAGTGTATGTAAAGTAAAAAACACAGAAATTCGACTTTGACCAAATTTAACCCATCCATACGTTATAATTTCCAGCCTGTTCCAGACATTTAAAACTTGTTGTTGTTGTTGTTGGTGGTGGTGTTATTATCATGGCCCCGCCTGTGCTTAATTGTATTTTTAAAAAAGCAATTTTGGTCAAATGAAACAAATTGCTTTCTGAGAGCAATTATTTTGAGAAAAATAAGTTCTTATTAAAATGAGTGTTAGATGAAAGGTAATTGTTCTTTCTGCCTGTTTGAGTGACTAAAATGCAATTCATTGTGTGGAATAGTATTTAAAAAAATACAAGCAATCAAAACACTTTATATGAAAGGTACCAATAATCACTGAACTGACAGTATATTTAACGATGTATGTGTGATTATACAGTGTATTTAAAAATGGCATTTTCTTTGTATATTTGAAGAAACTACACTCCACATATATTTCCAGTGAAATAATATAAGGACTTTTATGTTATGCATCAGCAGAAAGCAGATGGAATTGAGACAGCATTGCAGGTCTAAGCAGAAAGGTCAAACGGGAACTAAGTAAGCCATGCTGGGTTTCTTGTTGGCTACATACATTATGCATAAAAGCACAGGTGCTTTATTTGCATTCACATTTGCATTTCCAACCACACAAAGCCCCTTGTACTTTAGACAGAGTGAAACAGCTAGACACACTCATGAGATTCATGGAAACATTTGCACAGTACATATACAAGCAGACTCATCCTTTTAAAACTATAAGCTGCACTCAGGGGTCTGGTTGCAGCCTGACAAGGGCCTTGTACTTTCTTTTTGGCTTACTGTTTCTTCATTTTTTCTACAATGATTGTTGAACACTTAATCATCAGTCTTTTCAGAATTTGTACTAAAGCATGGTAAAAACATGACTGAAATACTCACAGCAGGACCAAAGAGTAGCACATTTATTAGACTTACCTTCTAATTTCAGCAAAATGATTATGTTCTCAATGTGGATACTTTAATAAAAAAATAATACAAGAGGTCTTACACATGCAGCGCTTAACTAGGTGGCGTCTATTGTTCACACGCTTATTATTCCAGACACCACACTGACATCACACCTGGATATTTCATGTATATGTATTTTATTCATATTGAGGATTGTAAATGCTATGAGTAGGATTAGTGTTGCTGATCATGTTGTGGAAGCAAACCCCTTAAGGAGAGTGTATACACATGTAGTATGCAGAAATATCTGTCTTATATACATTCTAAATATATGCATTAAGTTTGCTTTATGGACAATTAGTAATATGCACAAATATTATCAAATGTAATATTACTTTAACTTCTATGTTGATTAAGATAAAAAAAACATATTTAAAAAATTATAAAAAGTACAAAAAAAATGTATACTTGTTGTTTAAGAACTGAGGTAGCGATACATTGTAAATGGGATGCCAGTACAGCGAAGGATCAGAATCATATTCTTGCTATAAATAGCAAAAAAAGTAAGTAAATTTGTGTTTGGTAGATTATTTCTTTGTTGTAACAATGCTTCTTGGCAATAAATCTTATTCCATTGTTAATTTCTCTTTTAAATGGTGTCACAATTGTAAAAAACATGCATTTGTGGGATAAGCAGTAGAGTATGTGGGTTGTGCCCATGAAAAACCTAATCTTCTGGAAATGGCCTTCTCTGCCATTGCCAAACAGCTTATTCTACCATTGACTCATTTGGTGTTTGGTGGACTGGATGATTAAAGTTTGAAGAAAAAAGATTTATTGGCGATTTAACAATTTATTTATTTAACAAACAGCTGGATCATTGGGTCAAAGTGTGGAAAATGTTTGTGCTGTGTATATATACATTCATACAATCACGCATATATCCCTTTATACTTCATTCACACAGGTGTTTGCCCAGCATTCTGAGTTGTAAATGTGGATTGTGGCAGAATATACACCTACATAATCACATGTGCAATTCTCCTTCTTTCAGAAATTTAAAAATTATGCCCAGCTCATGCTATCTTATATGACTAAGTAGGTACTGCTTCAACACAAGTTATCCAAAGCCAATCAAAATCACACAGTTTGCTTTTCTTACATGACCTACGAATGTTGATACTGCTGTCACAATTTAGAGTTGGAGGCAGACATAAGTGCACATAAAGTAAAAAAAACCCAAAAAAAACGCAGAGACTAAGTACATAAACTAGAGTCACGGATCAAGAGGTACATTACAGAGTAGCTGAACACATACAGTTAAAAGTATTAACTGTGCTCTTCTGTATGGATGAGCTCACAGACACCAACTATTGTTTAGTGTTGGTTTGATTGTCACCTTTCCCACAAAAAAAAGGGCCATGTATGGCTGTTGCATCATCAGGATTGGAACTTGGATCTCCCGATGATGGACAAACCCTTATTGTAGAGTGTTTCGAGTGGACCTAATCATTATCCAGTTGCTAAGTTACAGTGCTACCTACAGTATTCTCTGCTTACAAGATACCTAACCACCATATTTATCATGTACAGAAATAACCTATAAGTGTGTGTGCTTGTCATAAAATGTGCTCAATGTGCTATTCAGGTTATATATCTTTTGATATTTTTATATGTATGTATGTGTGTGAAAGTGAGTTTGGATGTGCCTGGGCAGGTGTAAATTGCTGTGAGATTTGCTGAGGCTGTTAAATTATTCAGGGCAAAAGTGCACCCTGGCTGCTGGAGTGTGGGCTGGCAATGTGTATCTATATGCATGTGGGATAACACAGTCGGTAGACAGATGCATCACATGTGTGAGATCGGAGGCATGAGAAGATGAATGAGTCAAGTGGAACCCTTTGTTGATTTTGGTATGTTAGTGTGTGTTTGTTTGTGTGAGTGGAGGGGGGGGGGTGTCTCAGCAGGGCTTTCTGGATGACCGACGAGGCTTGTCTTTGGGCATAGTGCTCAAGTTAAGCTTTATTCACTGTCTCAGCTGAAGGCATCTCACTCAGGCAGGCTGTAGGGAAGAGGAAAAAGGTAGAAGGATTGATGGACAGATGGTAAACAGAGGTGGGAACAGTGATATGATTTGAGCAGGAAAGAAAGAAAAAGACAGAAAGACAGAAAGAAAGACAAAGTAGGGACTTTAAGGGCATTTTCAAATATAGTTAGGGGTCTTTTGGGCAGTTTTTATTTTTGGTATATAAATTTCTGAGAGATTTGTGTGTAAAATCATATTTGCAGCAGAGTTTAGAGTCTGAGACATACACACACTCACACACACACACATGTATATATATTAGGGCTGTCAATCGAATAAAATTTTTAATCGCGATTAACTATGTGAAATTCGGAGATTAATCGCGATAAAAAATTTTATTCGATTAATTAATCGCATTTTTTAATCTATGTAAATGAATAAGGCTTTAAAGTGAAATGTTATAATTAAAATGGCGAACACATGTTATGCTAGAAGTACTTGTTAAAAACTGCTGGGACAAGAGAAAATGGTAAGTGCTACAGCATACTGAAATCTCACTTTACAAAAGT
>JAOVVF010000042.1:9911909-9928266 GCA_028565595.1 Duopalatinus emarginatus | reverse complement strand
AGCGCTTATATATATATATATATATATATATATATATATATATAGATGTTTATGTAGGTTTTCCCTTTACTTTTTCCCACAAGTCACTGCCCTAGCCCTGATATAGTTAGGTTAGACATCCATTGCCTTGTAGCAACATTTATCTGAGCAATTCATTCTCCCTCTCTCCATCACCTTCTTCCTTTTCTCTTTTAATGGAAGAGCAGGGCGGCTTGTGAGAGGGCTATTTTCTCTCTATCTGTGCAGAGATGAGGAGAAAAAGAACTACATTAAGAGATGAAGGACACCAAAGGCTTCCCGGGAGGGACAAGGATGTAAGGCGACCTGACTGAACTCATTCCAAATCTTCTTTCCTCAGACATCTGAAAAACAAACACAGCAACATTTTGGGGAAAAAAAATGGGGCGAGAAACATGACATATGCCAGCTTCTAAAGCAAGATAAAAACGAGCGAGAGGGAGAGCAAGGGCACTGAGAGAAGCAGAATGAGTGTTGTAGATAGAAACAAATTTAGAAGGTTATTAGGTGAGAGACAGAGACAGATGGGCATGCTTTAAACAGTATTAAAGAACATAAGCCATCTAGAGGAAATTGATCTACAGTGACAATTTGCAGCATGAATCGTTTGAATTATGGTGTTTGAATAATGTGTTCTATCTTTCGCCGGAAGGAAGCAAATAATAATACCAGGCCAAACCATTTGTGCACATAATCATCAGTATGTATCTAGTCTAGGAATTGCTGTTATGTTTAGTCATCCAGTGTGTAAGAATCTAATTGATGCTAGTCATTTAAGAAAGTGATGATACAATTCTCAAATGGATAGTAACCCCCCCCCCCACCCACACACACACACACAGTCCTCCTATTTTACACTAATATATGACCTAAATTATCTTTGCCAGGTACATAAAACTTTAAACCGCCACCTCATTGTGCCATGCACAGCTCTATACAAAACAAATACATTGTTCTTGTTTCCTTCCCATTTTTATTAAATACAGAATCTACTGCCAGGTCTAATATTTCAGAGGGAGCTGAAGTCAGAGGACCAAAAATAATACAACATTAATCATCAAGGGCCCCATATGACTTGTCAGATTTATAACACCTCTTAATAAATGCATGTTTTAAGTGCTTTTGGTGCGTATTTAATTGCCATGGGAGATTACATCCAGCCCTAGTTGGGAATACTCTCAGCCTTGTATCCTAATCTTGTATCCTAAGTTTTCTTTGACTTTATCCAGCTGTTAAAAATCTATAGGACGGTGACTGGATTATTCACTATTGCCTTTATATAGATTAAGAGCTATACACAGTAAGGTTGGCTGCATTAAGAGTTTTGCTATACAGGTGTTAACGTAAAATTTCTGGTTGGCATGTATTGAAATTAACTGCGAACACTTCACACCTTTAAGGTTGCCAGGTTTTTTCTTATATGTCACACTCTTGGAGTTTTTAACAGTGTCAAGTTCCCCCGGTCCCCCAAGTCAAACACTTGTCTTCAAGCCCAAAATAAATTCAGGTGTGACATGATAAAACAGACTGTGGATTGCTATCAACTACAGTATAGTGTAGCACAAAAGCCCGATACTAATGTGATGCTATATATATATGAGAAGAATTGTGATATGTGATACCGGCCAATGTAATTATGAATTAACATAATCGCAGGCAAATACATTGTGATTAACTTGAGGCTGTCATTAATAATCCTTGTTTTGACTATTACATTAATCTGCATAGAATATTTGTCTTACTAAAATGGGAATTTCAATAAATGAGTTCTATACTTGGTTAGGTTAACTGGTAGCCTCTTTTGAAAAAAAGCATTTAGTCATCTGCCAAGATCAAAGCATGTTATAAATACTCTACTTATAGTTTATTATTTTACAGCATATCTTATAAGTAAGTAAACACCCATATAAAATGAAAGTGGTCTGGCAGACCCTGATCTAATTTTAGACACAACTTTGGGAGAAGGGAGAAAGCCAAAAAAGAATGCCAAAAAATTTATTACCATCTACCAAACTGTTTTTCTTGTATATGGATTCATTTGCAACAGATATACAGATATGTATCTATGTATCTATACTAACCCACCTTTTAGATTAAAACCACTTTCCCAATCAACCACCAAAACAACTCTGACCCATCAAGGCATGGATTTCACAAAACCTCTAAAGGTGTTCTGTGGTATCTCAAACAAACATCTAGAACAACTACTGCAGAGTTATCAACTCCCAGAGTTATCAGCTATGATTGGATCTCTATCCAACCCCACTGAGCTTGATCAGGCGACCAAATCCTCAGAGTCAACATTAGGCTGACTTATAATGATTACACATGATTGCACAGGTGTTTTCCAAAACCATAGTTCTACAGAACATTCACAAACACTGTCATTACGCTGTGTAGTTGGAACTACAGCATAGACCTGCGGTTAGAAGTTTAGTTCCTGAGTATTACGTCATCAATGACGAAGGACGCAATGTAAGGAAGCATGTCTGTAAGCTGAAAATTAACATCAGTCTTCTGGTGTAAACATTTAGATGCCAAATGCTTTTAAAATGCAGTTCTTAATGTATTCATCAATGTATTTCTGTGTTCCTAAGCATGGTTGCATTTATCAAATAATATTGCTATAACACGTGTGTAAGCTGTGTAACATACGTCAAACTATAGCTATGTCCCTAAATCATTTAAATTAGCAGTTATCACACCTCTGATTAAAAAACCTAACCTTGACCCCTTGTTGTCTAGTTAAAGACCAATATCTAACCTCCCCATCATCTAGAAGATCCTAGAAAATGTTGTACTGCAGCAGTTATGCACATACCATAGAGATAACATTTCTGAAACCTATCAATCAGGATTTAAGGCCTCATCATAGCACAGAATGACCTGTTACTAATCCGGGTTGTGTCTCCATGCTTGTGTTGCTCGACTTAATGCAACATTTGACACTGCTGATAATGCAATTCTCCTTCATAAGCTAGATGCTAAATGTTGTTGGAGTTAAGTGGAACAGCGTTGTCCTGGTCCTGGTCAAGTCCTATTTGGGTGACCGTTATCAGTTTGTAAATGTAGATGGTGACTATTCCATGCACAGTAAGGTAAAGTTTGGTGTTCCACAAGGTTCTGTTTTAGGCATGATGTTATTTTCCCTATATATGCTACCTCTGGGTAAAAGTATTTATAAACATGGTATCAGCTTTCACTGTTATGCTGATGATGCACAGTAATATGTGTCAACACATCCAGATGAGAGACACCAGTTTAGTCAAGTTGAGGAATGTGTGAATTTAGTGAATTTTCATTTGCTAAATTTTGATAAAACAGAAGTAGTAGTATTAGGACCTCAGGCAGCTAGAAGTAAAGTTTCTGATTCCTTGTTGACTATGGGTGGTCTTTCAGTTACACCATGTACGGCTGTTAAAGACCTTGGTGTGATTATTGATTCCAGTCCTTCTTTTCAAGCTCTTGTAGATATCCCTAGGATAGCCTTCTATTACCTTAGAAACATTGCTAAGATCAGAAATATGATGTCATTACATGATGCAGAAAAACTGGTTCATGCTTTTGTTACCTCTAGGTTGGATTATTGAAATGCTTTATTGTCTGGTTGTTCCAGTAGGTGCGTAAACAAACTGCAGTTAGTTCGTAATGCAGCAGCCAGAATCCTTACAAGAACTAGAAAATGTAAACATATCACCCCTGTCTTATCCACACTTCATTTAGTGCATTGTTAAAACGCTATACAAATAAAATTGAATGGAATTGAATTATCTGTGTATTTACAAACTACACCTGTAAATATGTGCCAGAGTGAAATATAGTAATTACAACAGATTCCCAAACACTTCTTGCCTAAGTTAATCCAACCTTTCTGTGCTCGAACAACACCCAACAACACAATCAAATCATAAATCTGTACATTTGAGATAATGTATTACATAACAGCTCATTGAAATTCCTCACATATACCAGCTTTTTAGAAAATCAGGGTCGTAGCACAGGGTCAGCCATTATACAACACCCCTGCAGCAGAGAGGTTTAAGGGCCATTCTCAATTGTGGTGGAGGATGGTGACATCATCTTCTTCAAATTCAACACACTAAAATAGGCCAAGAAGAAATTATGTTATTTATAAGCCCGTCAGAGATTGACTGGACTGTACCATGCAGAACTGGGGTGAGGATAGATAAAGAGAAGAGTTGCAGATGTGTGGAGTTGCCCATGAGGGTCATTCACATTTGACTTTGGAACATGCAGTTCATACACACACACACACACACACACACACACACACACATGTAAGATGCCATGCAACATGCTGTAGAACACAGAAATCCCACAGCTTGGAATTCAACAGAATTGTTAACTGTTCTGCAGAAAGTATGGTGTTCATTGCCTACTGAATAGTTCTGCAAGCTCATGGGGTCCATGCCACATAGAGGACCTACCACATATCAGACTGTTTTTTTCCTGGCACTTCAGCATATATAGAAGTTATCTGAACCAATACAATTCAAACATAAACTGTCAAAAACATATTATTATATATAACTTAACAACATTCTTACCAGACCTCCTCCACAGAAAGTAACAAAGGGCTCTAGTCCTGAATTTTAATAATTTTAAAATGTGTGTATTTATTTTATTTATTTATTTATTTTTTTATTTAATATTTGAATTACACAAACAGCTGATGTAGGAAGAATACTGTCTCCACTTACAGTGTGGTCCGAGGTTGTGATTAGTGAATTGTGATTAGTATTGTTCTAATGTTTTGTTTTAGATGACTTCTGTGTTTTGATTTGGGTATTGTCTCCACCTCAGTTCTATCATTACTGTGTTTGCTGATTGTGTCCAGGTGTTCTGTGATAGGTCCATGATTAGCTTGGTTTTAAATACACCCTAATTTTCCGTTGTCTTCTTGAAAAGTTGTTATTGTGTTGAGCATTTATGAGCCTTTGTTTATTTATTTCTTTGTTTTAGTTCTATATCTGTGTGTAAACCAGTGCCTGTATTCTGATGCATGGTTGAATCAGTTGTCTGTCTGTTCTCTGATTCCCACCTGGAATATTGATAATGATTATTACATTATCCTTAATAATAATAATAATCTTGCTTCATTTCCATGTCCATTACAATTTCTCCTTCATAGCAGACATGATTTACCAAACCTGCTTCTGACCAGACAAAAGAACAAATGTTTCCATCCAACTTGATATTATTATTTGAGTTTAAACTGTCTTGACGTGCACATACTACAGTATATTATTCCCAAAGCCTGAGACTCAACATTATTTGTGCCTTTAATCAAAGCCAGCAATAAATAAATAAACAAAAAGTACCTTGTATGTCCTCTGTGGATCATATTAGCTTGTTAACAGAATGTTTATCAAGACAGCGTGGAATAGCCGAGCAGCACATCATAGGAGGTACATCTGCTGAGGTGATTAAACACAGAGTCATTGTCAAATGTGAATGTATTAACAAATCTCAGCTCTGTAATAACTGGGTGCAGCTTGGGGAAGGTGACATTACCTGGTCATACTGTCAAGCCATCAGACTGTCATTCCTTATCTCAGGCCAATTCCACACTCGCCCACCAGCCTCTGTCTTTTCCACCCTTTGTGCTTGGACACAAAGTTGTTTGATTGAACCATCCACTCCACAATGGGGACTCGAAGGAGAGAAGATGAGATTAAGACATGGGTTTTGCATCCCATTTGTCCATCTGTTAAGGGCTCTAAAGGGTCCTGTTGACCTTTTGCATGGTTAACTTTCATGGAAAATCATAGATACAGGTAGAGTGGTATTTGAGAAAGAGAATGCTTTAATTTAATGCTTTAAAAACCTTAGACCCAGTTTTATCAAATTCTTCAGTTCATCCTCATCTATATTGTAGGTCTAGGTCTAAGATTATGAGCATTAAGAACAATAATATGCAGCCAACTTTTATTATACTTATTCAGAAAAGTAACAAGTTTTGCAAACATGATTATTCATGAGCTAATTATGATTACGAACAGTAAGCAGTTCCCTCGCTATGCCTTGTCTGTCTGCACATGTTAACAGCTGGTTTATTTGTTGGTGAACATCAAAAACAAATCACACTCCATAAGCACCAACGTGTTTCTTTGTTTCACAAGAGCGAGACAAGCTCTCAAAACAACCACAGAAGAACAAAGGAATACACAGATGAAACGTTATTTCCCTAAAGTTTTAATTACATTTTTCATTTTTTTTTGGCCAGTTTATCCTGGTTGTTTGTTGTAGTTGCTTTCTTTTATAATAAAGAGAGACGTTATCTTGAATTACTGTGTTAGATGTGTATTTTGTTATCATACATACAACAATTCTTTCATAATCATAAAAGTCACATTCAGGCTTTTACTTTTTTGGTTAGCTACAGATGACATATATCTCAGCATAAAGGGAAAGGGAAAATAAACATTCTTCTAATAGTGAAAATTTGATTGAGCCAAAAAAATTGAAATGGTATTTCAAGCTTTTGTGTTTGACTATCCATTCATGTACTATGCCTGTGCTAATGTCTGACTGTGTTACATGATTGGGTGCAGTTAATGTTCCAGGTAAATGTTCAGTGGGGTTAACATTGGGGATTTGTGCAAAACATTTGAGTTGTTTTGCACCAACCTTGGCAACCCATGTCTTCATGGAGCTCACGTTGAGAACAGAGACCTTTTAATTCCATTAATGTGAAATTATAAAGCTACAGCATACAAAAGCATTCTACACAATTGTGTACTTTAATCTTGTGGCAACTGTTAGTGTTGTTGTTGTTGTAATAATATATAGAATATAGCTATGTTACACATATTGTAAAGTTATGATTTAAATTGCAGTCACTTAAAGAACAGAGAACAATAATTTAGTTTTACATCAGCTCTGCAGTCTGCAAACTGTCAAAACACTTTAAAATGCCTTTTTTTTTAATTATGCCTGAAATGAAGTATTTACAAATCAAACAAATTTCTTACTTTCTTCCTTGACTTGCTCCACTTGGTACAATGAACTCTATTTTGTGTCTCCTTTGGCTAAAGAGAGAAATATTTTTTAATTTTTTTTTGAGTATAGAAATATATCCTGCCACGACCCCATTAATCACTATGACATTGAAGCTTTTTTCTTCATTTTGCAATGCTGCTTGTGAAATGAAATCAGTAAATGGATAACTGAAAAATAACAGATGGGATTCATCTGAACTTCTGATTGAATCTGAACTTTATAGATAACTGTCATATATTTTGTTTTGTTAAAATAAATGTATTTTAATATTAAAGTTATTAGTTAAAGTTACATTTTCAAAATCAAATTTATTATCCACACTGTTAGGATGTGATTTTCTCTTCTTCCTGGTAGATTTACTCCAAGATCTTTAAGTTGTTTGAATTTTGAATGTTGACTTAAATTTTCAAAACAGTGCCACCAATTTTCAATGTGTTTTAGAATTACCTTTCGGTTTTAACTAACTGTGGTGAGATCATTGTCCTTGACAAGAAGTGCTTTTTGTTATGAAGATGAATGCTGTTCCCAGAGAATTATAAGTACCACCATAATATGTCACTGTAGTGATGGTATTAATTGAGGTATAGCCTGTGTAAGGTCTAACAAAAGTAAACTTAAAAAAAAAATCACACCATTTCTGAGTCACTGTCATGCTTTCATATAGTTTTTTAACCATCCTCCCATACAGTCCTCAATTAAAAGGGAGGGCCTTATCTAGATAGGGCCTGGGTGGTGTGAGATAATTTTATATCCAATTTCTAAGTTATTAAAACAAATTACCTTAATTTTAACTTATGCATATACTACATTATCTTCATTTTTACTCCCTTAATTCATATTGTCTCTTCACTCTCAAAGGGTTCTACTGTGGTATAATATGTTTCCATATTTCAAGTGATACTGTTGTTTATTCAGTTTGTTTTTCTTGTAATAGGGAATATTATGAAAGTTGACATTTCAAATCTCTCTCTCTCTCTCTCTTTCTCTCTCTGTCTCTTTGTTTGTGTGTTTGTGTGTGTGTGTGTGTGTGTGTGTGTGTATGGGTCCAAATTAGTCTATTATTTCTTTAATGAATGAAAAATTAAACCCTTAAGAAATAAGGGTCTACTCTTCCTCCATTCCGTGACAAAGGTAAATAATATACCCCGAGGACAACACATGATCATGGAGGAATCAAAATGTGAGCTAAAGTAATTTTTTCAAATTCCCTTGGGTATGGTGGAAGAGGCAATTATAGCCACTTGCCTGGAGCTGCATCACTAAGGGACCCATTAGCAAGCTGATAATGCATGCTACTGTACTTCAGAACTACAAATGGCAGATCAGCTGTAATAAGATTCCCTAGGTCGATCAGAGATAATACTTTTTTTTTTTTTTGCTTAGAGCATATTCTATGCTGTATATTTGGGTGATAGTCCTAGATGCCCATCCTGCTGATACATTCAGTAACAAATTATAATAGGTCATTTTAGCAATATATGTAATTATATTGAGGATGTTTATGTGGTATAATGCATCTTATCTTGAGGTTATCTTGTGTTCTTAAGCCTTGGTTACGGTTTTCCTCTAGTCATATACCGGATGCTGTACTAGTTTTTAAGGACACAGGCAACAGTTGAAACATAAAATCACACATCACACTCATGTCATAATCTGTTGGTGGTTGTAAAATCATCTTGTGTAAACCCTTCGTTAACAAAAGAACTGTGAGGAAATTTATTTGTATGTCACTTTACAAAATTAAGGAACTTAAATAGTGTAGTGAATGTGTCAGGACAATTTACGTTTGCACATATAGACCTACTTTTAGTTACTACTTTGATTTAAATATATAAATAATTATAAATAATAATAATTATAAAACTAATAAAATTAAGTACCTATCATTATCTATCATAATTTACCTTACTTTAATTTAATGGTAATTAAAATATTTTTCATTTTGTATTATTTTCTATGTTATAGAAAAAAATAAGTCCACATGCATAAAGAACAGATTTTAATAAGGATAAAAGTCTAGCTCCGCCACTGACTACAATTATAAGTCTCTTTCACATAGCATATATTTTACCATACCTTATATATAATTCATATAGTTTCATCAACCACCTAAATCAAACACTTCATAGATAAGCCACTGAATAGGGCCCATATGTTACGTACACATAAAAAATTACACTGTACACGCCATGTTTAACCAAATTTGTTCATTGAAAACTGTAATAATTTGGCATTCTCATATATTCAGAGCTCTATTTGTGCTCATTAAATCTATTTAATAAAATTGATTGCCATTAAGACAATAATGTGTACTAAGTAGTAATCATAATTAATTTCTATTTTGGCAACATACATAAATAGGTACATAAAAAATTATCAAAGATGCTGGTATATCAAGGCTTCTTCTTCAGTCAAACATTTTACCACATTGCTTTAGACTTCCCAGAGGATGTTAGATGTTATGTGAGAGATTATTTTTGAATTATTTTTCTACAGTGTTGCACAAGTCGCTGTGTACAGGTTGTCAGTTTTATTTTAATGGGAATAAGGAAAAGTAAGTGGAAAATGCTCACATTCAGATAGGCAACAACACACAACACCCACACATGCAAACACACACACAGGTTTGTTTTGCTATTCTTGTGAGGACCTTCCACTGACATAATTATTAATGCAGCTATGTCAATAAATATTGAAAAGACAATTATTTGGCTCTTTTTAACAACAACACTGTATGGTGAAATTGAAAATATGGAACAGGCAACTATGTCAAATCCAATATACCACATGTGTTTCTATGAACTCAATATGAAATTTTACAGTCATATTTTGTACTGTTTTTTGTTTTTTTTTTTACTGTTTTTAAATGGTTCAGCACTGAAATTGCCATTTTTTGTGCATAATGCTACTTCCAAAAGAATTATTGTTTATCATCAGAAAAAGAAAATAATACATTGAGTTGTCATCTATATTTAACTAAATCAATCAGTAACCAAGCAGCAATTCAAAATTTCTAAATTTTATTAAACAAATAGTAACGGTTTTGCATATTTTTCATACTGCAAAATGTTATTGTACTTCTTTTCTTTTTCAGTTACTCAGTAAAAAATATTTCCATGTACAGTATGACACTAGTACATAATGTTATTGCTCTTCCCCACATCTTGTGTTTTAAATTAATATTAAATAAACTTTCCATTTATTATTCATAGTCTTGTTTATTGAAATAAGTAAAACTGTATTAAATTTGCCAGTTGAGCATTTTTCTGCAATGAGTTATCATCCATATTGAGATGTGGTGCACGTCGGTTATATTCATAGGTCATTAGGCCACACTGCATTGTTCAGGCTGTTACCACTGAGATGTGGCTCTCATGACAAGAGAAACCTGTGGATGAGGCTGTTCAAATGGCTCCCTCATGCCCTGACACCCAGCAGGCCTGCCATGAACAAGGCCTTTGCTCTTACACTTTTGCCATGGCCCCCTCCTGGCCTTCATTAACTGGCGGATGCCCGGAGGGGAGAGCTCAGTTTACCATCTCTCTCTTCTCTCTCTCTTCTCTCTCTCTTCTTTTCCTTTCTTTTCCTCCTCTCAGCAGGATGCCCCTTCATACCTAGCAGGCATTTTTCTATTACTATTATTGTTATTATTCAAGACAATTTTCCCATAGCCCCTTTAGCACCGGTATCTCCTCTGTACCGGTAAGTGTAAGTCATAACATTATGACTGAGAGAGTGAGAGGATAAAGACAGAACGCAGAGCAGTAGAGGAGTGTGAGAGTTTAAATGATGCTGAATTTGTCTATAGAAGCATGGAGGTGTCCAGCCTAATAAGCTCCAATAGCAGACCTGCTTAGAGGTTAATATGCTCTTCTGTGCAAAGTGGCAGTCAGACATGTCCTTAGATGGAGAGAATTCGCAATTCTGTTGTGGGATCAACATTGAAGACTGGTGGATAATGTGTCTCATATAATAGGGACCTCCGAGTCTATTCTGTCCTGGCACAAATTTCCTTTGCTGTTCCTTAATGCTGTAATGGTGTCAAGACTAGCTTTATCCATGTCATAACTCCTGGTGGTATCACAAAGGACAATAATCAGCACTGAGCACTGAGCTGTCTAATCAGCACTGAGCTGTCTGATGATTATTCATTTTCATAGTAGATATAGTATGTATCCTGCAGATATGTGACAACATTCATACTGTAATGGCATCCTAATTATAAAGCTTATATAGATACCATATCATAAGATAACAAAGGAGATTGCATCACATATGATCAGCATCATTCTTATCATCCTGTTATTACTCTCATTAGCGTTGATAAGATAATATGTGTAATACTGCAGCTGACACATTTCCAGTGATATTATTTTAATGTGTGTGTGTGTGTGTGTGTGTGTGTGTGTGTGTGTGTGTGTGTGGTTGGGGGGGTCTGTAGGGGCTGGTGATTGGAGTGCAGAAAGGTACAGTGGCCTGTGTCATTTTAATGGTCAGCAGAACTAGCTGACGCATTTTGCAGGTCCTGGACTTGAGTTTCATTATAAACTCATCAGACACACTGCAATATCAGCTCAGTGTCTTCACCCATGACAACAGCTGCCTCAGCAATGAGAAGCCACTTAACACACCCTACAAATTCTAGACTTTTCTGAATTTCATGGGTATTTCTTTGCATTTTATTCTTGTTTGTATATTGCTACTTTTACTCATCATCAGATCTTAACGTACTCACAGACATCTATTATTCAGTAGCGTTTCTTATGTATTTTGGATATAAATGTGACCAACAAATGCTTACTTGTACAGAAAGAGGAATTTGAGTGACATGGGAGATGACCAACCACAGACATTTCCCATAACCTCTTGGCCATCATGCAAGATTACTTGTGTTTACTCAGCTCAAACGGTTTCAAACAAAATACTAACTCAGGATGTTGTGAACCTTTGATAAAACTTTTATTTTTGTTAAAAACCATTGTGTGAAAATGCAGACAGCCAGACAGATTGTAACCTTCAAGATTCTGAAGGTTGTGACAAATATACAAAATACATCAGATCATGGCCTTTGGGAGGAGTATCTGAAGCAGGGACTACTCACTCACTGTTTCTAACCTGTTTATACTACTGGGTCATGGGAGATTCTGGAGTCTATCTCAGTGCTCACTGAATGGAACACCTTGGACAGGTTGCTACTCCATCACATGGCAAACATGCATATTTAAGTGTTTTCAGTTCTCCAACTGGACTTTAAGAGGCAACCTAGGCAGATCTTGGGAGAACATGATACCAGTGGTAACAGTGCTACCCACCGTACACCATTCTTGCAAAGAGTGATGAGTGTTTACTGTAGCATTAAAAGCTCAAATGTTTGCAGTAACCAACATACTATATTAGCATATCTTAAAGCCTATAATCACAAAGTTATTGTAATATGCTACTTCGTTCACATATGAATATGCTTTGGTACAAACCCACCTCTGCTCTGCTTCCTCGCTTATATTGCAGCAACCAATCTGAAATAGCCTGCTGTTCTAAAGGAACATTAAAGTTCATTTGAAAGTGTAATGGGTCCCATCAGCTGGTGAGCCTCAAGTGTTAAGGGGTTTTTTACACCTCACTGCCCACCCTTTTATACAGTGATTCTCATAACTTTTTATATACACTTGTCTCCAAGGGCTTTCATACCTACAGCGCTAAATATGTTCTCTAAATATTTTAAGCAAAGTTAATGAAATTAGTTACAAAATGTAATCTATATATATTACATATTATTTATTATTTTCAGTTAAAGTGTTATGGCTGGTTGCACTACAGTGTTATATGCAAGGACCTTTTATTATTAAAGGTATCACAAAATGTTCCTGCATTAATGAAAAAAGTACTAAGTATATTAATAAATAAAAGTGGATTCCCTAAACAAAGCAGAGCAAATTGCCGCAACATTTTATTACAAGCATGCACTTTATAGCTAGAGGTTTTGGGACATCTTTCTATCACAACCATACATGCTTTTTAAATCCAATTCCATATCTAGCCCTTCTTTGCTATTATAATGACCTCCAGTCATCTGGGAAGGTTTTTCACATGATTTTGAAATATGATTTCCCATTTAGCCACAAGAGCATTAATAAAGTCAGGAACTGATGCTGGACAAGGAGGCCTGGGGTGCAGATGACATCTAGTTCATCCTTGTTGAGGTAAGTTGTGGTCAGGACCAGTGGAAGTGCAGGTCAGGATATTGCCATACATTGAACATGTTTAGACCCCTTAGTTCTGATGATAAACAATATTAATAGGCCACTTTGCAAATATGGTAAATCATAATGAACTGGTTATAGCATTATGTATGTGATTAGGGAACCAGCCTTGTGTCTGGGAGGTCACTGGTTCGATCCCCACAACCGATGAGACACAACTGAAGTGCTCTTCAGTAAGGCACCTAACCTCTATCTGGACCCTAGGCACCCTGCATAGGGTATGTGTGCTCACTGCCCTCTAATGTGTGTGTTTGACGGCACAGATGGGTTAAATACAGAGGTCACAAATAGACAAACAGAGGTCGCAAACAAATAGACGATGTTGTCATCTTAGTTAACGATCGCAGTGAATGTTAGCCTTGGTGTTTACTTAATGGCATTTGTAACTCACAGCTGAAAAAACAAACAAACAAACAAAAAAACAACAAAAAAAACCCCACTACGTTCCCACATCTCATCATGATAACCATTATAGTATTTATCTTCAAAGCCCCCAAAACGGTTAAAATGAAAAGCTCTTTTAAACTGTTGCTGTGAACCTTTCAATAGAATATACCATGAGTGTACCTCTGAGGTGTGAAACCTCCAAATAGATTAGTTTCCCAGCATTCAAAACACAGTAAATCAGCATTTTCTTTTCTTCTCCTGGACTTGGCTTTTGGGCTTCCTACTTAACAAAATTGATTACAACCCCAAATCTCCTCTAGTAACACAACAAAGGAATGTAAATGTGAACAGCAGCGCTGTACCTCAAAATCAACCAATCAACTATCTGCTGCTCTAGGAATCTCTATCACACATAGATAATCTCCTGCATGCCTGTTCAATAAGAACCGGCAGTTTTCATTGATTTGTGTGAGAGAGACCGGCATCTTTATCCCACTAAAAGCCTCATTACTTCATGTGCCCGTGACTCGGGTTAGCTTAGCTTTAAAGTTGTCAACAACAACAACATCAGTGATGACTGTGTGACCTTGGAGTGCCTTATATCAGATTATACATTGGAAACATCATCAGCTCTGCAGTTCTGGGTAATATATATATATATATAGGAAAATACTATTAGTATTATTATTAGTACTAATACTATTACTACTAACTACTAATACAGTCATTCATTGTCTTATCTGTTTCATCAGGGTCATGGTTTATGTGGAATCCAAACAATACAACACAAGATTTCTGGACAAGATTTCACAACACAAGATTTCTGGAGTTATGTAACACACACACTACATGCAGTACTACCATGCTGTATATATTCACACTATCCTTTATAAAGACTAGAGGAACCTATTTTCTCTCTTAACATTTGTGATGTAACATATTTGGTGTATTCTGCTCAGATATTTACATAGAATTCCTTTGTTTAATGTTTAAACCTTTAAATCTCAAGAGTATGCTAGAGGCTGTTTAAGCTCATGAAAGAAATGTATTAAAGTATACACCTACACTTGATGCAAATGCACTTTGGCTACAAAATTACTAAAACAATAGGTGCCTGATAAGAATGGGTCTCATCTATAAGGTCCTTCAATTCCTGATTTACACAATATGTTCTGTATCAGGAACCTTTTGCATTTTAGATTGTCCATTTGAGTCTAAACTGTTGACATTTATAACCTTGTGGATAAATGACCTAGAGTTTCAGTATCTAAAGCAGACATCTATTTTTTTTATTTTGTTTTATCATTGTCCATTGGTTTTCTTATTCCCCCATTGCTAGAGTAGCCAGGCAATAGCTTTAGTTATCCCCAGGCATCTTGGTAAATTCTTCTCAAGCTTGACCTTTTACATATTCTTATAAGAATCTTCTGGCATGTTTGCTCTGCATGTGTTTATAAGGCCCACACGTACTGGGAGTTATATTGGATTCTTCCTTTGCGTAGTGTTGTTAATTTAGTAGTTGGTTGCAATTCAGTGGATGGACTTGATCCCCATGCTTCCTTTCACTACCTTTGAAGTAGATTTTTGTGAGACTGTTATGACCACTAGGACTGTTTTATCTCCAGGGTTGCTTTTAGCATGAAGATCTCAGCTATTTGTGGCCCTTACTTTTCTGTGTCCAGTACTGACTGCTTTTTCATTGTCATCACCTACTGTTCATTTGGTAACTCTTTGCTTTGCCCCCTGGCCCTGGAGGTTGAAGGTTTTATATATATATTATATATATATAATATAATATAATATTGTTGTAAAATATTTAATCCAGCTTTCCTGTTCCTTGCATAATCATGAATTATTATATTATTGTGCAACTCAGTAGAAATTGTCTTTCAGCATAAATGAAAGGATTTTACTATTCATTGAACTATGGGAGCATTACTATTAGGATTATGTTTCACTGCTTCAATTACATTAAAAAGGAATGTGAAGGATTTGTTTTAGGATATTTACAAAGTATTATCTGCTAAGCATTTAATATGAATGCCTGTCACCTCTGACAGTGCCACATTAGCATACGGTGGCTTGGTTTTTAAAAGGGGAGAAAACTTGTGGGGTTTTTTTTCAACGAGGAGAATTTTGCGGCATTTGCTCTCAATGCATATTTCATAGCATACATAACAGGTTCAATTACATCTGAAGCTAAATATTATTTTGAAGCATAAACTGTCTTTAGTACAAATTGGACAAATTGCTCTAGGCAGTGAATAATAGGAGTTGACAGGCATAAAACAGCATCTATTTCAGTTAGAAATTCCATTCCATTAAATGATGGATTTTAATGTGTAATAGGATATTCAGACTTGGCTTGTTCTGACTTGGTACATTGTTTTCTGATTAAATTCGGATATTAATCTGTTAAATTCTACTAAACATTAGAAAAATACTCCCTCCCTCATTGTGTAAGCTGCTTGTCCTGCTACTGAGTTATGAAATATATACACACACACACACACACACACACACACACAACACACACACATTCTAATTTGGCCCTGCGATTCACCCGTAGTTTATGTTGAGGCTTGTCGCGCACTGCTTCAGTAAGAGTAAGGCTGCGTCCGAAATCGCATACTCAAGCAGTACATACTGAATTCGAAGCAGTGTGCACT
>JAOVVF010000042.1:9894446-9911809 GCA_028565595.1 Duopalatinus emarginatus | reverse complement strand
TATATATATATATATATAGATATACACACACACACACACACACACACACACACACACACACATATATATATATATATATATATATATATACTTCATTGTTTGTTTCCCTTACATGCTGCTTTATTCAATGCATATGTACTCAGTCACACCTTAGACAGTGTCTCTGCTACAGCAAATTTAATTATACATCTCTGTCTATTAGTCTAGTTGTTAAAGGTCACCCAGGAGGCTACAACACTCATCTTAATGACTTGTCTAAGTGAGTGAGTCATCATTTTCCTTTAATTATTGTTGATTACTATCATTAGGTTCTTGCTTTCCGTCTCACGCACACTGTTAGTGGCTTGGATTAATATCCATCATGGTGACTACTTCTTAAAGCTAATTGGCTCCCAAATTTGAGTGGCACTAAAGGATGGGGGGAAAGTCTAATCAAAGTGTCCTAATTTCAAAAGTATACTTTATTAGCCATAAAGCCCCTTGACAGTACAGATAAGACAAAGGCTTTTACTGAGAATAAGTCTCCACTGTCCCATTTTAATCAAATTATCCAGCTTTTGGGAATATTTCGAGCATGTTTAAAATTTTAGGTTCAGGTAATCTTTATATGCACATGAAATATTAAGTATGGTATAGAAATGATGAAATAAGTACTTGCAGTAACTACAGATAAGGAACACCACAATGACTATGTGTCTGCTAGAGCTGAGAAAATGACCACATTATGGTAACATTTTCAGGGTGCATCTGAACATTTTTAGACTGTTATGACCAGCAGAAAATCTATGCTATGCATATTATGAATAGGGTGGGGTTGTGGTAAGAGATAAGCCCACGGACAGTGTTGCTGGGAGAAAGAAAATCTTCCGTTTTGAAATATTTTTAAGCTGTCCTAATATATACGTATGTGTGTGGAGCTTATAACTTTGACCAGTGCATTTCTGCAGCTAAGGTAAACTCCTTTCCATTTTGATATTAGCCCAGTGACTTACTGCAGCAGAATTTCCCTTATGTCTCACTAATTCTGTTTTTTGCTTGGCTCTGCATGGTCGAGAGCTTTTTGACTTAAAGTTCCAAAGTTGTGTGCATACTGGTGTGCTCTATGTTCTAGTACATATTTCTATCTTCTAGAAAAGCTCATTTTATAAAGCATTTTGATATTTTTGCTTCAGTGCTTTTTTTCACTTCTGTATTATCCACTCCAGCAGACAGGGTTAAATTATTATTAAATTAAATGCTACAAAGCATTTACATGATTACTAAATAAAATGTAAAATATTAACCACTTTACATTTAAGGCATTTGGCAAACGCTCTTATCCAGAGAGACTTACAAGGTTACTGGTATTACAGGAGGCCAACGTAGTGTTAGGAGTCTTGCCCAAGGACCCTTATTGGTGTAGCACAGACGGGCTGCCTAGATCAGGAATCGAACCCAGGTCTCTCATATGGGAGCCCAATGATGTTACCACTGTACCACACCAACATGTGTGGTACTTTAAGCACTAGCTTTCATATTCAGTTATTGAGGCTACAGTGAAATGTAAGAATTTACAAGAATAATATCCATTTAATACAGTTGATGAACTGTAGACCACATCACATGAACAGTCACATGACTCATATCTCCATTTACTTTCTAATAGTTTCTCCTGTTCACAATCACCTATATTTTGAGTTAACTGCCTATAAATAAATCAGACTTTTTGGAACTTTGTGTTTAGATTTTACTCTAGTGTTTGGATTACTGTATAACTTTCTGGCTGCTTCATTTAGTTTAGTTAGTCTGCAGATCACCTGTCCTTGTGCCTGAATCTAAATTTCCTTTGCGCTTTCAACGTGTTGACATTGATCATTCCAATAAAACTCCTAGGCTTCCTGGTAATTGAATAAATACTGTCCACTGATTTCACATTAAATAATTCAGCAAATGTACTAATACCAGGGAATTGTATATTGTATTATGTTCTGCTAAATGTAGACTGACATGAACTCACAGGAATTGACTTTATCTGTGGGAGCAGATTTGCATTCCTCACATTAGTAAATGGGATGCAGTAAAAACTATTTCGATCACTCACTCTTAGCATTAGCTTATCTTGCTCAGGGTCACGGAGGACCTGAAGTCAATCCCAGGAAGATGGGGTGTGAGGTGGGGATAGACCCTGGAGACACACACAATCACACACTTGTTCACACTTAAGGGCAAGGCAAGGAAGTTTTATTTATATTCTACATTTTATACACAAGTCAATTCAACATACTTTACAAATAAAATGAAAAATATTTAAGACAATAAAACCAAGTAAGATTTGTGAAATATTTAAAAGTTTAAACATCAACTAATATTCCAGACAGATAAAGATAAAGTGAAGTGAATCTCACACAGCTATGGGGAGAACTTTCATAATAACAAATTAAGGATTAAATGTAGGACTGTATGGGCCTGTTGAAAAAGTAAACCCACCTACTACCTAGCTTTAACTTACCATATGTCAGCTACCAACATTAGAGAGAATAAGCTAACACATGCCCCCCCACCACCCCCACCACCCCAAGACATGGGAAGCCAGATAATCTTTTTCAAACTGTTGCTCATGCTGCATCACAAGGCAGTGCAACACACTAAAAAGAAAATATTATCTGTCCTGACTCTGCATATGTAAGCTCATGGATGCCACTCAAGTGTCTACTGTTACTCTGTCCCCCTCACCCAGACAGCATGGCCAATCTGGCTACCTTGGCGACCTTGGCGGTGTGGCATTGTCAAGATTAAAATCTGGCCAATCATTTATATGTATAAAGTTCAATATATTTAAAGCTTACACTACTCTTGCTCTGTTCCCTGTTCTAGGTTTTCTTAAGATCATTTAAGATAAGAACTGATGTTCATTCAGCAAATGCATGCTGATCTTTGAATAACAATACTTTTGAGAAACTATTCCCTGGTCTATGCAGTGAGTGCAGATATATTACCTTTAAATTGTATAAGTTAATATGTGATAAGCAAATCATTACCTCATTCTATCTCTCTAGCTGAAGGCTTTCTCATGGCACAAATTGAAGCTGGCTGAGTTCAGAATTGTTCTCATGATCAAGCTCTGCTGGGTTGCCTGCCTCCTCCACTGATGCCAACTATCTTTAGATTCAGTGCAAGCTCAGCACTCTGTGAGCACCTTTTACAACATCAAACACAAGCCTGCAGGCTCCCTTTCAGCTCGACAAAAACAAGAGGTATGAAAGAAAGAAGGAGATGGAAGCAGGAGATGGAAGGAAATGGAGAGGCAAAATTGAGAACTTGGCTTTTGGTTAAGTATATCGACTCAGTATGGCTTTTAATAGGTGATACCTTTCTTCTTATACAGCTTCATTAACCATAGTTTAAAAATAATAAAAAAAAGGGGAGAATTGCAAATTTGACAATTCGAATCATGTTTACTTGCACAGAACTATTCCCCTGCATATATCAAGTTATTTTTTATTTTCTGATATTGCTTTAATTTAGGGTATGATATCATTTGTTTGGTTTACTGATTACTTTTTTGAAATATGCAGGCTGACTGAGCAAACATACCACCTTTTTTTCTTTCTTTCTTTTTTTTTTTGTGGGCTCAGCACCTTGAAACTAATGAGGCTCAGTGTATAAGAATAAACTTTATTTCACTGGCATATAGCCATACCTTCATCTCTGTATTCCACTTCAACTTGTCAAGTATGGATAATTAAACATCCCCATGCATTATTTTACTTAGTCTTTCTCTCTTTCTAAAATGATATAATAGAATTTGGAGTCGTTTGCATATCTCCATGTGTATATTAAGTGGTAGATTTCGTGATGTCGCATCATTTGATAACTTTTTGCCTGGCTCCCTCCAGGACTGCAGTAAAGATTTTCTAAAATTATAATTAGACAGTATGTGTAATTGGGGCTGGTGTGATGAAATGTAAATCAGTGGTTCACACAAGTCAAGGGTCCTGCACATAGAGGTACATGATAGCCCTTAATGGAAATTTGGAATCCCTGGCAATTTCTCTGAACCCAGTTTAATCATCTATGCACATTAATAATTAATTCCTCACTTTCCTGACCCAGCATAGCAAATGATCTCACACAGTAATATTGACCCTTTGACAGAAACTGCAGCTTTTCCACCATCTGGTACTGAGCAAATATATTAACCAGACTCCTTATTGGAGTCCCCTGGGTACAGCGCCTATGACATTGTCATGAACAGGTTCAAACTGCACATCATAATCATCATTAGTCACCTGCTCCTCCTTCTTAGGAACTCACATGTTTAATAAGCAGGACTGTGAATCCATATGCACTGTCTAAATGTCAGTGTACCTGGGTGTAGTCAATTAGGAGGGGTGAGACAAGCCAATAATAAATGAGTAGGAACCAAAAGGTTTCAAGATAATTACTGGGGTGGACTAGAGGAGAGGAAGTGCCAGTGCAAGGATGTAGGACAACCCCATGGATAAAACCTAGAATGTTGTTGTAGATTATTAGTACATTACAAGGATTACTATTCTTGTCCTCTATTGCAGGAAATAAGCAGCCTTGTGAACCCATGTGCACTGTCCAAATGTCAGCTTTACAAAAGTGTTGTCCCTTGAAGAGCCACTAAACAGAACTGGTAATAAACACTTAGGAAACAAATGGTTAGTTGGGAGATTGCAGAATAATACTAGGAGGGAACCACTGCTGTCAACAAGCTAGCAGGTGTAAACCCCCTAGTCATTCAAAGATAAACCAACATCAGTATATATAAGTATTTCATCACTTATTTCATCAGAGGAAGAAGCATGTGTAGTATGATGATGATGTATCTTATGTGTTTGTCTGTCTTTTCTCCCTTTGATAAGAAACTGGAAGTTGATAAAGTAGGTGCATGGCCATTTGTCACAGTAACACCAGAGTCCAGAGCATATCATGGCCTTCAAACATGGCTATGGCCTCCAACTCCTAGCACACCGCTCAACCTTTACCTAAATACAGATCACACACACGTTTCAGCCAATCACCACCACACATATATAAACTGACTTTGGACAAATACTAGTTGTGAAGTAATGCAAAGTGTTGGTATCTGCCTGAACTATCCATGCCTTTGTTACTCTTTGCTATTCTGATCTCGAACCTTGTTTTGACTTCCTGGTTTTAAATATTTTGAATTGATCTGTGTTATACTGCATTGTTTAATGATCTCATGAACTTTTCCTGTTTTGTGAATATTTCATTTGCCTTATATCTTGGATTTGTCTGCCTTGAGTTGTAAAAGAAACACTTTTCATTTGTATTCACGTCCATCTCTTGAGAAGTCCATGACAACAGTAATCTAATCAAAATACAAATTATCCCAGACAGATGACAGAATCACTATTTATTTTATTTTTATTATTATTATTTTTTTTATTTATTCAGTAGTTTTTGTATTTAGAGTAGTTTTCTCTTACTGAATTATTTGTATGAATGAAGCAGAGCATTACAGCCTTGAAACCATTAGAAAAATCAAGATCATGAATGCAGATGATTATCTGCCTTGAAGTGTTCATAAGAATGATGCATGTTTGTCCAACATATTTCTTATTAGGCCATCAGCGTGGGTTTGTGATAATGACACATTCCTCAAGCATAATAATCATTGTCAAGCTATTGTTAGACATTAGGTTTTAGCTCTTCCATGTAATATCAAGTAGCCATCATTGGCTATCAACATTTTAAGGCATAGTAGTGGGCAGATAAAGTAGATCATTTTTTTAAAATTAGTCTAACTATTATAGATATTATTATCTCTTATCATAGCCTTTATCTGATACAGCTCTGAGTGTTTACGTCAGTGTCATCTGATTGAGCATTTGATTTCTGCTCCCTGAGGAACAATTTGCATTGCATTAAGAACCATCAGTTGCCCACTGGGAAAATTATCAGTTTTATTGGCTATTTAGATCCTGCCTTAATCCTGAATCCATGTGTGCTGTTAATTTTACACTCTCTGCACAACTAATAGTTCACCTGGGACATAAGAAAGTAAGAAACACTAAAAGGTTAAAAAAAAGTGAAAGGACTAGTCATGTGGTACAATCCTTTAAATTATGCTGATACAGGTCAAGAGAAGCTTTACACCTAACCAGTGTAACAGAATGAAATGTGGTCATCCACTGTTGTAGCTCATGCGCCTTGAGGATCGGCATATTGTGAATTCTTACATACCTTTCTGCTCACCACAGGATTAAAGGTGTATTTAGGCTGTTGCTCCTCTGGCCATTTTCTTCTGATTTTTATCATTGACAATGTGTTCCTGTGTGCAGTACTGTTGCTCACTGGATTTTTTTGGCTGTTTGTTTTGTTTTATTCATCCTGCTGTCTAAACTCTGGAGATGCATGTGTATATGAGATCAACTGTTCTGAAATACTAAAATCAACAAACATGCAATGATATTTAAAAAAGAATGAAAGAGCACCTGTAAAAATCATTAAAATGATATAAAACACTTATTTACATGAGGAACCTCTTGTACCTGTTCTATAAACCAATAAATAAATAAATATAAATCTAAAAACCAAAATCTTGGTCAAGGTCAGGCTCTGGGCAGGCTATGCACAAAGATCGTAAACTGGCTACGTAATACTCTATAGACAATCAACAAGCTTAGGCCAAACAATTTGGCTATGGAACAACAACAACAACAACAAAAAAGCAAAATAAATAAATAAATAAAATAAACCCTCAGTACAAGGCTATGGAGAGTCTTTGATAAAACAAAAGGCCTTTTAAATGAAACTTTGGCACATGGATGACAAGGTAAACTCAAAACAGGTCATCACAATCAATGACAATAAACCCAATACAGGTGTACTACTAAGAACACAAAGTCTATGGCCAGGGCTGAAAATCAGAGTGAACTGGAAACAGAGCTGGGTGTGGCCATATTCGATGGCCACTGGGGACTTTGGGAGCTGTTGTCTGGGCTAAAAGTGGCTGTGGTGATGTGGCTTGGTTGGAGTCCACTTTTGCACTACTATCTTTGCAATATTTTAGAAATCAATATCTAAAATAAACTGTATTCTAGTGGCTATATTTAGAAAAATGTCCATCTCTCTATCTCTTTGTTTATCAATTGACTTTTGTGTTTATGTGTTTAACTTAGAGGAAGGATGGCTGATTAGTTTGCACAAAGTTTACTGGAAGCAAAAAGTGTGCATAGACAATATCTGCTCCACAATTCAGGTGAGAAATGAGGACACATAAATCATTGTAGGCCATCCAGAAAAATAAAAAGGCACAAAGATATATGGGTAAGGAAATGAAAGTAGAAAGATGCTCAGGCTACAAGAAACTCACTCAATCTTAAGGGGTACACTTAAGTAATTCCCACTCTCTTTTTGTACATTCAACTAAGCCCAAAAGGCCTGTCAATACAAAGTCTATAAAGAATACAACAAGTACATCCATGTTTTTTTTTCTTCTGCAGGACAGACAGGTCTGCTTTATTAAGCACTTGGAATGGATTTTAAAAAAGTATGAGGCCTTTAATTTAAACTAAATCCTAAATCAAAATCCTTATCAACAACTTGGTGACTGTTATTATTGTGAAAAAATAATGAACTGGGTTTGATTGCTCAATGACCAGGGTTAACTCTGTGGAGTTTGCATGTTTTCCTCATGTTTGCAAATACATGCAGTTAGTGAACTGGATTCTAAATTTTACCCTAGGTGTTTGTGTATTTTTGCCCCGAGATGAACTGGTGACCTGTCCACCATTTTTTCTCTGCCTTTTGTCCAATGAGTACTGTTATTGACTCCAGCAGTCCCCGTGGCCCATTAGGATAAATGGCTATGAGACTGAATGAGTAAGTACATGTTTTACTCTTAATATGATATATTTTTAAACCAATATAAATGTCGTCAATCTATGATTTTTATTATTTCTCCTAGTAACACCCTATCAGAGACATTTCTATAAAATAATCTGTTCAGTAAAAACCTATAGTTTTTCCAGGTTGAACAGTATTTCAGAAAAGGCATTAATAAATATTCCCATAACTGCACATTATCATGAAATTTTAAACAGTCAATATCCTTTAGTATCATCTAATGGCTTTTTTTATTAGAGGAGATGCATCATTTAATGGGCCAGCTAGGCATACTATACCTTTCCATTATAATATGAACATTTAAATGCATCAGCACTATCAAGGGAAACAATCAGATTCAGGTTTAACAGATTCACACAGTGAAATTAACCACTTTAAAATAAATCATTTTTCAGAAGCCCAACGCAGGTGAGGTTAAAAGACCAAAGTGTTAAATATCTTGTCTTTTTTTGGATCTAACCAATAATGGCCCTTCAGAGCTATAGTGCCTCCATTTTCATCTCTCTTGAACTTGTCCATATTCTGTAGTGTTACAGCATGAATTTAAATGATTATATGTCTTATATCTGTAAACAAATCATTTACAATTACATTTAAGGCATTTGGCAGCCATCCTTATCCCAAGCTACTGAACAACTTACTTTGCAGTGTCTATAAAACGCATCATCATGCTAGTTCAAATGCATTAGCGCACACATGATGGCTGTCTTGCATATCCTGGGTCTGTCGGGTTAGGCACTCAGCAGCCTGATAAAGGTCGAATGTTCTGAAGAATGACTATGTGACCAAGAATGCAATTACCCACATCTGTTCTCTGATCTGCCCTCTAGGGGAAGCTTCCAGTAACATGGGTTGTGCATAGGCAAGTATGTGTACAAGTACTTTTAGGATGCACCCGATTGTGTATGTGAACCAACTGCAAGTATATCTCTATCCTACATCTCCCCCTTCATCTTCTTCTTCTTCTTCTTATTGTTAATAATAATAATAATAATTTTAATAATAATAATAATAATAATCTCTACCTCATACCTTGTGTTTAATCTTGCACACATTGTTTGGATATTTATAAAATATGTGTATATAGCAAAATATCAATTTTATTGTATGGGGAAGCTTCTTTCTAACTGTGCATATGACAATGATCACTTTAACACTTCACAATGTGAAAAAAAGAAAAAAAAAGGTGTGTGTGTTGGGGGGGGGGTGTGATACTTGTACTCTATGTACAGCATACAAAATAGCACAGCTGGTAATAATAAATGCTGAGTGTGCAAAGGTGTATACTGAAGCTCATCTTCATTAGCTAAAGTGGTCTAAAGAGAAATATTACCCATAAAGAAAATGATTACACACATTAACATGGAATAAAAGGTAAAACTACAGTGGTTCCACTAAGGATTACATCCTCCGTGCCCATAATTCCTTGCACGTTAAGGTGTGTGAATAAGGGTGTCTGATATTCAAATGAATATCACCCAGCTTGTTAAACGTGCCTGTTAACACATGTATTCACACTGAATGATCTATGCATGTGTATAAACTTGCAGGGTAGGTTGGGTTTCTTCCAAAGAGACCACCCATTTTACACCTCTAGTGTTAGTATACCTAGTGATGCAGGGTTAAACTAATCCTAGAACGGTTATTTCTCAAAGTAAGAAGATAACACCTCCCTCTGACAGTCACTGGTTGCTGCCTTCACACAAAGTTTTTTTGTACCGATATGAAAAGGTCAGGTCCTTAATATTTAGCCAAACTATTTTGAGAGGGATGCATCGTGTTCTAAAGCTCATTATATTTTCTCACCAAAAAGACAAATTTCTCACTCTCCTTCATGTTGGTATTTCACCTCCTAGGCTTCCACCTGATTGGTTGAGTATTTAAAATAGTGGAGTCAGTCATAGCTTCTTTTTCTTTGTTGAAAAGTTTAACTTTTCAGTGTTGGAATTGCTCGACTGTGACAGAAAAAAAGGCAGTGCACAATACACACAATTACTGTTTTTAATAATCCTTGGCCTATTCAACTATTTATCCAACTAGTTATTGGTTACAGTAATTGTAATTGTAGTAAAGCAAGATTTCAGTTGAGGTGATCTACACATATGTATTTGCACACTTATTCACATCATTAGGATGACCAGCTTCCTTTTTTACAGGGGATAAAACCTGGAGGAAACCCATAGTAATGACAAAGAAATTCTACACAGTAACTTCAGGATGAAACAAGTAGCATATAGCTGCTAAATAGCTCCAAATCTAAGCATTCATTTCCAATCCCCATCATGCTAATTTGGAATATTCCTAATTTTAAAATGCAGTGATATTTTTTAAATCAACAAACAAACCGAGGTTCTTTCAAATGCAAAATAAAATAATTCTTTAGCTTACTGACAGCTTAAATATTACAAAGTGTGATGAACTTTAGAACTTTATTTATCCCAAGAAAAATAGGACAGCAGGATAGTCTCAAGTTGAGTGCCCTGCTATGTGCTGCTCAATATTACACCTTTAAGAGAATATATCAAAATAAAAATAAAATAACAAACACAACCAGCACACACAGCAAGATATGATGCCTGACAGAAGTCTTAAGTGCATTAGGATGTATGGGAGTCCCACAAGTCCTAGTCTAGGAAATTATTCTGGTTGGTGTAAATCTATCTTTGCTTGAGCACCCAGTGTAGAGATGGGGCACCATACGGTTTCAGACATCGCTGTAAATCAATACAGGGTCTAAATTTTGTTGAAGAGTGTGGAAGAGACTGGAATAATGAACACACAGGGATTGATTAGGGCCTGTCTTGCCACATAACTCTACAATACTCTAGTGAACACTCTAGTGACTATTTGAACAAATTCACACTGGCTTCATATTACAGTTTCACAACTGTTTTTTCTTTCCTAGTATAGATAGAAGGATGGATGGATGGATGGAGGATGGATGGATGGATGGATGGATTTTGTACATGGTCCTGGCATTCCAAACAGTTCATATTTCTACCACACACCCGGTGCTCTTGGGTTAACTCTGGATTTATCTTATCCCTAAACAGGATAAAGCAGTTAGTGAAAATTAGCTAGTGTTTACCTTGATTTGCACTTAATGCTCTCTGAACTCTGAAAAGGCCAAATTCTGCTGAACTGGAATGGGAAAAAAACTTTTATATGCAATTGATATTTCATTGGATACTTATTCAAGTTTAAAATGATGGACAGCCATATATCTGCGGTCACTGGGAAAAAAAAGTATTCCATCCATTAACTCTGATTTTATTTGTGAAAGCCAGAAGAATAGTCTGGTTCTCACTAACTTCTACAAACAATCATCTCTTTTTAAACCTCTTTTTATAAAGAGAGAGAGAGAGAGCGATTTAATATATACTTATTTAAAACTTTCAGTTTTGTATTATGTAGCCTGCAGGTGTGTGTCTGTGTGTCTACATCATGCCAAGAAGAATGCACATCAGCCATGATGTTGCTGCTCATCAGTCTGGGGATTTGAAATTCACCAGTCTACAGTGAGGAAGATTGTTTACAAATGGAGAATCTTCAAGACAGCTGCCAACCTTCCCATGAGTAGGCGTCCCACCAAACTGAGCCCAAGGTCAGACCATTTAATGCTCAGAGATACAAAGAAAACCAAAAGAGGTACATTGTGTGACCTATGGGCGTTTGTAAGCACATTAAAGGCTTTATGTTCATGACAGCAAAATAATAATAATAATAATAATAATAATAATAATAATAATAATAATAAAAATAAAAATAATAATAATAACAATAACTGAACGAATAAGGTTTTCATGAAAGTATAGCTAGGAAAAGCCCTCAGAAGAGGCTCAGAAAATGAAAAACTTCCATTCATGGAGACACTAATAACCTCCACTATTTATTCTTGAGACAAATCGGAAGCCAGTGGTCCAGCAGAAAGTACATCATGAACAGGACAATGACAGTGTTGGAAAAGTTACAAAAAAGTAAAAAGTAATATATTACTGATTACTCATTACCTAACTAAAATTGTAATGGGATTACTTTACTGATTACTTTCAGGTAAATGTAATCCGATTACTAATTACTTTACATTCCAAAACTCAAACAAATGTAATGGAATAAAATCTACAAAAACAAACAAACAAACAAACAAACAAGAAAATAAAAAACAAAAACAGGAACGTAGAAAAAAGATAACTGATAAGACGATAGTCCTTTCAGTGGTTTATTTAGGAACAAAATGTAGCAGCAGTAGCAACACCAAACATGTATAAAATCCCTGTATACACCAGAAACAAAAACGCAACCCATGTATTTTAACGACTATACTTTAAGTGACAGAAAATAAGCCCAGAATCGCCTATACAACTTACAAACCTGGCAACCAAAGACCCAAAGTACACTAGTGAACTTGGATCTGAATGCCTAATAATGCTATCTGAATGCAAAAAAATGTTCCAATGTATGATCTTAGAAGAGCTGCGCATATGATACAACTTTATGTGCATTTAATTTTATGTGCAACCCGTCTCCAAAATGACGTGAGAGACAAATAAACTCCTACAGAAAATGTTCATTTCAATTTATTTATTTTTTGCTAAACATGGTTTAACATATTACTGAATTAGAGGGTGCACTTTTTTTGTCTGAGGCCACTTGAGTTTTTCCACACCAACTTTGACAAAGAATGTCATTTACTTTGTATACACCAGAGTATTGTTATGCTGGAACAGATTTCTCTTAATGCTATAGTAGACATTCTCTACAATCGTGTTTCACCTTTGTGGTTTGGTGAAGAATGACGAATGGGTGTGATGGTCAGGTGTCCACATACCTTTGACCATGTAGTGTATCTGAAATTAGTATGTAGGCTACATTTGTGGATGCACTGAACTTACATTTTCCATTTTTTGCTATATCCTATGCTTGCAAAAATGGATTAGATTTTTATTTAATTGCTTTCAACTGTTGGATACAGACTATTTTTAAGCCCAACCAAGAAAACACCATCCAGATACTTGCTTGCCGACCCTGAGTTTTCTTGATAATGTAGTGAAATTATGCTACTGTTGGTTTTACTGTTGTTTTTCCTAGGGTACCTTGGCTAATTTAAATAGTGCCAGACACTCTGGCATTAGCTAAATGTCTAGCTTCCTTCTGTCTAGCTAGTGACTTCTGCCACTCTGTATGCCTCTGGCTGTAGCTGAGTATGTTGGCAAGTAAAGATGGTCATAACATAAGAACAGATTATGTGTAGGCCTGTACAAGATTTAAAATGACAGTTTGCAACTGAATAATAAAAAACTAAATAATAACATGAATTATGTAGAATAGTGATCACACTAGAGTAAGGGACAAAGGTGGCAAGGAAATAAACTTTGACCAGTTCACTTTTATTCTCAAGGCGTTCATTCTTATAAAATATAAACATATAAAAAGTGAATGTTTTTTTTTTAAAATATATATGACACATTAAGTGTTCACACTTCATTACACACATTCACTGTATACAAATATGCAAAGGAGTGCAAAATCAATGGCTGATGTCAGTCACTACAGCAAACCAAGCATCAAATATCAACAAAACATCAACATGTTTATTCAATATAATGATGGATATTTGCTGACATGTGCTATTTGATTTTACTTAATGATTAGTGAGTAATGTATAAATAACTGTAAAATCTGTAAACTTTTTTGGACCGCTAAGTTCAGGTGACATTGCCTAAATGTATTCTGGCAATGCTCTCAGTGCCAAGTAAATGGCTTCTTTTCTCACTCACCGAGAGAACTGTAAAAAATGTACCTGTCCCTAGCTAATTCATAAGCTATAGTGGCTGAGGTGAATCTGATGTGTTTCTGCAAGACTGTTCTTAACACCTCCTAAGACCTTGCTCCTTCTAGTAGAGGTTAATGACATTTCACACATTTCCTAAATCCAGCCAACATTTCTTGACCTTTCCATAGGTCGAAGGGTCAGAAAGAGCTTGGATTTCTCTTGCAAAACTATTTGATTTGATGTACAAGCCTACAGACTGCCCATGTATACCAAACACAGCAGGAATTCTAATGTCAGTGTATTAGACTGGTGGATGCTGTTTACATATTTAAACAGTGAATGTGTATTTTTCATGTGGAATGGCAGTTAGCTGCTCCGATAGTGGCAGATTGGAGTTTTATTTATTGAACTACCTTCTGAGGGCAGCATTAAATGTGATTTGCTGTTCCAGGCGACCAATCAGAACAAAGAGGGGGTGGACCAACCTTTGAATTTGGAGGTGGCAAACATCGATGTTCCGTCACGAGTAGCCTGCAAGATTACACGCTAAGAGCAGCTTTAATATTCATTTATCTTACTATCTACCTGGCACAATAATCTAGTTAGCTGGTTTTTCAGATAGGGTAGCAAACTAGACTGCTTCTAAATTGAAACAGCATTCACACTCCAGTTAGCTAGTTAACTAGCTAGTTAGCTTACTTGGAAATGAATATAAGGGGGCTAGCGAATAGGCTAGTTTGATAAATGTGTGACATTTAGGTAGCTAGTTTTATTTTTATTTTGCTCTTAGCAGACCATACAGACTTAATCGGTTCACTGTCTTACACATTCTGCTCCTAAGGCAGCTTGTAGTACTTTTAGTTTCATATTCCGTTCTCAGAGCAGCTTCCAGTACAGCTCTGTGTCACATTATGTTCTCAGAGAAGCTTATTGTACAGCTCTGTTTCACATTCTGCTCCTAAAGCAGCTTGTAGTACTTTTAGTCTGTATGGTCTGCTACGAGCATAATAAAAATAAAACTGTCACACATTTATCAAACTAGCCTAGTTAACCCTAGCTAACTAAGATGTTCTAAAAAAAAAAAGGCTACAAATGAAAGGATTTCTAACATTAGCTAACTCGCTAGCCCCCTTATATTCATATCCAAGTTAGCTAACTAGCTAGTTAACTAGCTAACTAGAGTGCGAATGCTGTTTCAATTTAGAAGCAGTCTAGTTTGCTACCCTATCTGAAAAACCAGCTAACTAGATTATTGTGGCAAGTAGATAGCAAGATAAATGAATATTAAAGCTGCTTTTAGCTACAGTGTAATCTTGCAGGCTACTCGTGTAGGAGGATCGATGGTTGCCGCCTCGAATTTAAATGTTGGCCCTCTTTGTTCTGATTGGTCGCCTGATACAGCCAATCATATTTAATGCTGCCCTCAGAAGGTAGTTCAGTAAATAAAACTCGAATCTGCCCGATAGTGTTGACCTACTGATCTCTTTCATACTTTAACAGTCACAATATTTGTCTGAATTTTGGCAAATGCTTTAGTGGTGGGGCTTTTTGTATGTGTTTTTGATGGGTTCAATCATAGTTCACTGTACATGCATACATTACCTGATTAATTTGACTGCAGTAACAAAATAACATTAAATATTAGATTTATAAATTTTAATAAACTGTGAATAGTAAATATTATAATTTACAGTGTATTTTTAAAGATTGATTGTAATTGTTAAGTAGATGATAAGTGGCTGTTAAGTGGTTAATCAGATTAATTAATACTGATTATAATGTTAAATTCTATTTTAACTCTGTGTATCCAGTCTGAACTACATCCAATCAAACCTTACTCTAAATGGTCACCAGAGAGAACGGATTAACACAAACCAACAGACTTCCAAACAGCACTGCAGAATCAACAAAACTGATGGCATGAATCAAAATCCATTGCAATTAAGTAGATAATACACAAAAGTCTTTTACTTTTTAAAGATTTACCTTTAGAGGAAATGATAGTCAAGATAGAACACCTCAAAGCATACCTATAGTCATCTATGAACAAATTCCTGTGTGATTTTGGAGTCCAGTACATTGGTGCAAACAAACCTCACAGTCTGGTAGCTGCTCAGTAGGATTGAAGGCACTAACAACATCTGTCGCAGATACGTAGAACTGTTTCTCACCTAATGATTGGTGTGTCACACATCACTGCAACCAAACCTGAAGGGTTAAAGCATTAAAAAAATAAAAACATTTGCAGTAAATAACTACAATATGACAAAGAAACAAAGAATGCTGATAAATAAAGTCATTTCATTTTTGGGGTCTCTATATTTAAAAATTTAATACAAAATTGGTTATTCTGGAGAGAACAGCACTACCTCTTGACTAATTTATGCACTGCCACAGTTCATCATTTTATCACTTTCCCAAAGTTTCTTACTTTCATGATGGAATATGTGAGAGGACACTGTATGATAAGGGCTTCGCAAATTTAAAGAACTACATATTGATTGAAATTCTTTGCTAAATGTATCCAGCTATCAGCAGGTGAAGGGAAAGAAAAAAAATCCTAAAAGAAAGAGGAACATTTATCAAGGGCATTAGGAGGCAAGCACCCAATTTTCAGCTGCAGCTTAGGCACTTTGATAAATCGGCACACAGGCTCATTTGGCCTGAGCACGAGAGAGTGATACAAGCATATTTTATACCATTAAGGGCTAAAGTTAGCCTCCCCCTATTGGCCATCAATCACAGGTCTTCAATCCCCTAGCTCACACTAACGTTCTGTCTCATAAATGTGGTGTATAAGAGCCCAGAACAAATGTTTCATTTTCATTTTGGCAATCAGCTCTGGAGCTGCAAAGGCTTAGGTAGGTAAAAGGGAGGGTTTTAAAATATGATACCATTAATTTCATCATTCAATGAGAAACTGCAAGAAGAGTTTATTCCACTCACATTTGTCTTACTTTATCAACAAGAGAAAAAAAAAAAACATTAGTTATCCATTTTGGTCCTGGGTTCCAAATCTATTTCAGGCAAGTAAATATCCAGGAAGGTTTAGCTGTCCAAACTAACCATTCATTGTTCTGTTGCAATTTATTTCTCAGACATAATAGAGAACAAAGTGGACATTAATATTGGACTAACCCAATATTTCACTGTCATGTCAGGGAGACCTCAGAGAATCCACCTTAATTATTCTGATTACTTCCTTCTCCAGTCATGGCCCTGATTGAGATGGTCCTAAAGGTCCTATCCTTTCCCATATACACATTTGGAGATTTAATATAGTCCAGTTAATACTAGGAGTCTTTCTTTAGAAGTGGTCCATGGGGTACCCTTACAGAATGTGTTCACGCCTCAGGGCTACATTTAGATAATAAAAATGACAGCAATTTGACTAAGAGCACGGCAGAGGCAAACTCTCCTTTCAATTGCCGGAGGCTCTTGCCAAAAAATAATATCTTGATCTAAGAGACGTTTATGCGAAGAGGCAGTTAGCGCATGTTGGGTAGCAAAAGGCTGAGAGTCTGAAAGAAAGTGTTCCTCATGCTTTCTGACCTATTTGCTACCGACCTTCTTTATATTTTCAGATTTGTTCCTTTTAACCTTGAGGTCAAAGCTCAATATAACAAAACAAATAACATTATGAGATTTTTTTTATTATTATGAGAAATTATGAGAAATGTTTAACACCTACAAAAGACCAAAAAGTTAA
>JAOVVF010000042.1:9867399-9882385 GCA_028565595.1 Duopalatinus emarginatus | reverse complement strand
ATACCTGCATGAAACCTAAGAATATGGTATGAGAGTCTGAACATATGGAATGAAACTTGAAAATATGGACTGAAATCTGACATCATTGATGCATTTGCTCTATTTTGTGCTTTCACTTTGCGATATTAAGCAATTCGTGTTTATCAGCCGTTCACTAGAAAGGGCAAAGATTGTAAGTAGGGACTGTTGGGGGTTACTCCAGTGAGTTGGAAGTCAGGTATCTTTCTGCATTAACGTTTGGCTGATACACAGGAACTGCCCGGCCTGTGAGGTTCGGTGTGTTCGGCCTTCCACGGCGAAACAGTGAATAAACAGTTCAGGGTTTGATGGTTTCATGGTATTGAATTCAGTTACCAGTATTATTTTGGGCTGTGCGTGCAATTGCCAGTGTGTTTATCACCTCCTCATTACTGAGGATTGCTGATACAGATTTCTTGCTGTGTGTGTGTGTGTGTGTGTGTGTGTGTGTGTGTGTGTGTGTGTGTGTGTGTGTGTGTGCGTGTTAATTAAACTTGAAATGTACTGTTGAAATTACTCTGAATGGTATCTACATAAAAACTCCTTAAAACTCCTTAAAAACTACCTAGAAGCAGTATTGTTCACTTTTTTGTTACCCAACTACATATAAAAGTAACTTTACACCCACTAGATGCTGAATATTACAAGAACACTGTTCGACTTTATTAGTAACACCTCCTTAGAAGATCAAATCTACTTCAGTCATCCAAGGACAGGCATCTGAGGGCTGAGGGTAGACTGAGCACAGGCTCTTTTTTTTTTGCAATAGTCAAAAAGTCTAGATTTGGTGAGTATGTGGCCACTGTAGAATCCTGTTTTTGGCTGACAGGACTGGAATCCCTTTGTGTTCTTGTCACTGTTTAACCTTTCATATCACTTCTGACAAAAAGCTTGCTCATATATGACCAGTTTTGACAGTTAAAGGCAAGGAGATCACCCTGAAATTTTACATTTTAATAAGTCAATTAATGTTCACATTCCTTCTGAGGGAGACTAAACAGGCCCTACGAAGGCTTAACAAAGCATTCACTATTGCTCCTGCCCAAAGGCATCCTGATCTCCCATAGACAGACACAAACCCGTAAACTCCATCCAAGACCCATTCACCTGTAAATTCTGCCCAGCAATATGCAACTATGACATCAAGAGGAGAGAGCTCTTGGCAGGAAATTTGTCCTTGGTGGAACTGTGCCACTGGCTCAAGGGAGCTAAACACCCATTTGCCATGTTTACGGATCACCACAGTTTTAATGCAGACAGGATAATCTGGCACTCTTCTCAGTCTTAGTTCAGAATCACATAATGTCCAAATATATAAAATCAGATACCCTGGGTGTTACAGGTGGAGAGGTTGGTGGATCCAAGTGCGGAGCAAAAGGGGAAGGATTATTTTATTTATTATTTTATTATTATTTTAATTTAATTATAATCTTTTGCATATAATAGTCATCAATAATAGTATGTTTATGAGTGTTCTTGTGATACTGTTGTAAGAAATAAATTGTACAAAATTTGAACTCCCAACCATGGTCTTGGTAGACCAACACTTTACCACTACTCCAATAGAGAAGGGATGCAGCAGATACCAAGGACCGTGTCAGATTAGATCCTGATTCACCATTAATATCTCCATCAGCATTACTGTTTTACATCGTAATTAATTATCTACTGTAACTACATTTTAAATATTGCACATGGTGGATTTTTTTCAATCAATGTACGTTTTTTGTACAGTGTAGAGGATGATAAACATATCGGGATGATAAACATACTGGGATGATAAAACATACTGGGATAATATCGACTGGGTAACTGTATGTCTGTATGTTCAAAAAGTCAGTCTAGTGTTAAAACACATCATGTATAGTATTGTGTTGTTTCCTGAACATAAGCCTGTTATGAAAATCAAAAACTAATCACACAGAATCAAGAAAAAAAAAAAAGTGAAAACACTGAACCAGTAGATAAATACCTCCACACCATTAAATCTTTTAGGATTTCATATGTTCATTGTCTAACCTATATACCGGAGCATAAAGGAGATGATGCTAACAGAAACTCTGTCCATAGCAATAATGTACAGTTAGAAACCTTCAAGAAAAATGTTACTATTTATTTTTAAATGTAACATTCAATAATGTACTGGAACTCCCTGTTCTCCTCCATTAAGATCATATGTGAAGCTTCACACATTAACACAAATACAGAAGCTTAATAGCCAGACTCTGTGCATGATATAATAATTTTTCAGGAGTCTACACTATACAACAAATTTGATCAGGATAGAGGCCTACTGCTCGTTTGCTAGGCGTGTGGTCTGACCCTGGAAGAATGAGGGTAAGGGTTTAAATGACCATAGGGATCCTCAAGGCCAGGTTCCACTGACTGCAGTGGCTCAAGGTCGCTCAGAGAGGCCATGTATCATAATGGCATGTGATATTGAAGAACATTGCCACCAGAAGAGAAGAGAGATAACCTGCCATAACCCAGATACATGCTAAAGAGGATCCTCACCTCCATCTAGCTGAACAAATAACTATTTCTCTGATTAACTGCTACATTCCCTCACTTTCACCCACCTGCCCTTTAAGCATATGAATTATAATTATACCATTATAATTTCTGGTCTGTTTCATGATTTCTTTATTTTCTATAAATAAAATATAGATATCTAAGGACAGTCATTACTTATCCATCAATCACTGATGGCATAATATCAGTGTTCAGACAGTGGAGGGATCAGTCCACAGTTTATGAACTAGAAATGTGTTCATGTAAATTAAACTGGGAAGCATTTGGGAGGTTGTTGGCTCTGATGAGCTTCCTCTGGGAATTCAGTAAGTTATAGGCCGGTCACTGATCAGCTATAAAGCCAGCTCCTCTCCGCTCTCCAGGGTAATGGTGGCCCTTCTGTGTTATAAGTCTTTTTCCTACCCCCACTGAGCCATGCCTAGGTAAGCTACAAGAAAGAACATTATGTAGTTATGTACAGAAAGTTATACACATTGTATTATGTATTTCATTTTGATCTGCTGATATGCACGTCTGATCTCACTTGAATTACAGCTAGACTGAGTAAAAAAGAAATAAATAAATAAAAATGTGAAAGCATGCGTAAAATATTATAATGTGTTAAAATATGTTAAATGTTGCATTATGTAGGCCTGGTAGCAGTAGCCTTTCTCACTGATCTAGGATGTGTTTCCCGTACAACGATGGAGGCTAGCGTTGAACTAACATGGTATGATGCATCGTTGAGCTAACTATTTTATATACTTTATATACTTAATTGTATTCAATATATAACAATAATTGTAGAATCTACAATTAAAACAAATAAAATATACATCACAAAAAATATAATACTACTTATTATATTCTTGTTGAAGGAAAAACTATTCGCAAGCTCCATGTATTCATAGACACAAGAAAATATATCATATGCGAAAATAATGACAATACATGAGAATTAATGAAGAAATAAATGGACCTATGGTTATCAATAAGATGGTCTGACACACTTTGGCACATAGTGCAGTGGGATTATCCTGTGTGTGTAATGCATGATTCAATCATATGGTGCTTCAATACCACATAGACAGGGGATTGAATCCGACTTGTGATATACATTTTTTTTTCTCGTTAATGTGTTTGTATTCGTATACATTCATATACGTATGTGTTCGTTAATGAAATGTATATTGCAATTAGTTTGCTCGAATGAGTAATGTGGCATGAGCTCTCAGATTTCCAGTTTTGGAGGACTACTTAGCGACAGCTAGAGAAATGAGTAAGGGATTTATGCATTTTAATGGGAGGTGTATATTGGATGTATCTTGGTGATACATGCATTTATTTTTCACTGGAAACTTAGTATGTAAATATTCAGATTTCTGCCATATACCACAGTCACAACTACATAAACAACATCCTTTTCCATTATAAAAAATTACACAGGCTAATTAACCCACAATAACGTACACAGCAGAAGCACAAGTTGCCTGCTCGAATGATTTAACCTAGAATCTAACATGCCACGCTTTTTGAACAAAAGCCTTTACATACACAGCCTATTTAACCATATCCTGCTCTACCGGTTGATCAAAATAATATTAAAAGAGCATAGTTTGGCGTATGTTACACAGCTGACACACTTGGGTTATAGCAATATTATTTAATTAATGCAACCATGCTTAGCACCACAGAAATACATTCATGAATATGTTAATAACCGAATATTAATAAAAGCATTTGACATCTAAATGTTCATACCAGAAGATTTATGTTAATTTACAGCTTACTAACATGCTTCCTAATACTGCGTCTGCCATCATCGGTGACGTAAAACCCAGGAACTAAGCTTCTAACTACAGCTCTAATGCTGTAGTTCCAACGACGCAGTTTAACGACAGTGTTTGTGAACGTTCGTAGGAACGATGGTTTTGGGAAACACGTGTGTCGCTTAACGATGGTTCGATTGGTTACCAACGTGGTTACCTGCATAGTTCCAACTATGGTTTTGGGAAACACTTGCATCGCAACTGCATCCTTCCAACTATGCAACTATGCTTTTGGAAAATGCACCCCTGTTATCTTTCAAAATAATTTACTAATTTAATTGTAACTTACATATTTTTATTTAAGTCTTTGCTTGTTTGTTTGTTTCTGTCTTTCTTTCATTCTTTCTTTCTTTCTTTCTTTCTTTTCATGTTTTGCTGAATACCCACTGTTACTGTTTGCTCCTCTACAAAGGTGCTGGAATGTTTCAATATGACTTCTGGTACTATTGTTTTTTTGAAGTCATAGTGTCCAAGTGTGGCCCCTAGTGCCAATTCATTTACAAAGAATGAATCTTAAGAACCTGCTGTTGAGACAAACCTCAGCAGACTTGTCAGAGTATATCCAGGTATCGTCCTTCTGTCCTTCTATCATCCTCTGAAACTCTAGTACTACCTATGCCCTTTCAGCTGATAAATAGTTTGTGTTGGGAAGATCTGGGATAGTAGACAATCAAACACCAGAACAGTCAGACAAACCAAGAAAACTGATGATGATTCAGGTGCTTTAGTATATGAGTCATGTGACAGAGTGTGTTCCTAAAGATCTTTGGTAAAGTGTCATATTCAACCTTAATAGTAATTCAATTATTTATTTAAAGCATTTTCATTCCCTTCACAGCAGACATTAGAAATGACAAGATTATTCTAAAAATAGCATAGCATAGTATAGTATAGTATAGCATAGTATAGTATAGTATAGTATAGTATAGTATAGTATAGTATAGCATATCAGGAAACTGTAAATTCACATACAAGCTTTGTAATTAAACCAGTGAAATAAACTTGTTTTCCAAATTATATCTGTTATATGGCTATTTGCTTATATCATTCCCACTTTGTTCAGTTTGAGAAAGAAGGAAGACAACAAAGTAAATGGCAACCATTTACTAAACCCTAATAGAAGTGCTGTTCAAAAGTCTGAGGCACTCATTCTCAATTTGTTTTCCATTTTGTCTCTTCCAGCTGCTCCATTTGAGATGCAAGAATCTCTCCAATCAGGAGTCACTTGTTCTGTCCATGAAATATTTGCAAATAAAATTGTGCTGCCAAAGCACACTGTCAGAAAGCAGTCGAATGCCAAGAGTGACATTTATTGTGCTACGAATTGAATTGGTGTTTTCACAGACTTTTCACATAAGCATTGACGGGGCATTATATAGGCACAAAAGGTCCTCAGAAGTCAGTGATTAAACTGATATAAAAATATAAGAATATTTACAATATTAACAACAAGTAGTTACAAGTAACAATCTCCTAGACTCTTGGCCAGTGTAGGTCTCACAGCTAGAATGGTGCTGTTTTGTTTATTTGATTATCAGCACACACTGCATCTAATATGCATAACAATCATTTTGGTATAGTTACGTTGCATCAACATAATTCTGTTTCAAAACTACAGGGCACATGTTCTGTATATCTGATTTGATCGTGCCCACCATCCAGAATCATAAGGCTCTCTGATGTAGATTTCCTAAAGATCTGATGTTAAATAATCTTCATAGCCTTACTGGCCAATTAATGCATTGTTCTTTTTAAATGAATTTTGTTCAGATCCCCTATCTGTCTTTTACTTCCAAAGGGATGGAATTAAAAGGAAACGACAGAAAGAATGTGCAGCTGCCTGCAGGCTACATTAATTAGCTAGTGGTTCTACTGCTTCCATCAGCAGCCCTCACCATGGTAACACTAATGGGTTTCACCAATCTAAGCCTTCAAATATTATGTCTAAATTGCTTATTTTTCTGAAGATATTTGAATGTTTACATACATGCATACATGCATCCATCCATACATACACGCATATACTGTATACTTACGCACACACAGACATATAGCATAAAACAAGATGCACTGGAATGTGTATGTTTTGTAATCTGTTTGGTGTGTGTGGGTGTGTGAGAAAGAGAGGCAGAGATAGATAGTCTGGTGAAAGTGTAAACTCCTTTCAATATCTTTCATCGTTTTTATGATTATCAGCTCTGATCACGTCTCCCTGTGTTATTCTAGTATTGTATTTCCTGAATAAAAATTGTGTTTGTGGATTACGACTATGAACTAGTCTGCAAATGAGACAGAAATACATTCTGTTTGGTTTCTGCCTGGCTGAGAAATGAATGTCAACCACACCTGATGTTTCCATCCAGCCCAAATGATGTGAATGTATCAGTCATGCTCAGATGGCCTGAAATTGAAATCATAGGTTGGAAGCAGACTCTGTTGCTGTTTTCTGGAGAGAAAAAAATACACTAATACAAATGATATTTTCTCTAAGAACACGCATATGCATGAACAAAAAAATGGAAACAATAGAATATCATGTAAAAATACATATAACTTAATTAAGTCAAACATTATATAAGGGTTCATGCAAATTAGAGTTAGGCACAAATAAACCAGACCTGACCATAAGTATGTTGTCAGCATATGGAAATTTTTTAAAGAAGCACAACCCAGATAGCTAGGATCTAAATAGATTGAATCTGAGGTGTATCCTTCTACAAAACAAGCAAACAAATAAATAAATAAATAAATAAAGATTTAATGTGCCAGAGAGAACAGTTGCACACACCAATGCAACTCTATAGAGAGATGTAGGCGTACCCTGATAAAATCAGCTCAAACCTGTTTTCATATTCAATTGATTTCCACAACATTTGCTTTGTCACAGATATAACACTCCATTTCTGTGTATCACAGAACCACAGAGAGGAACTAATAGCAGGCTAATGTAAATGCATGCTTGAACATAAATGTGCCATCAGGAGGGGGGTGGAAATTGAAAGATAGACATGGCAAAGCATGCAGTGGGAGGAGAAACTCAAAGAACAGACTATTAACATCTGCTGAACTTGAAGTTTAGTTCAACTATTTGTTAACTCTGAGCTGTTTTTACAAACAGTTCCACAGTGATGCAGATTATAAGCTGTAGTTGGTTTACAGTTGATCAAATCCCCATTTTTCTATGGAATTTTGCTAAATTGTTTGTACACTGAAAATAGGAGAAAAACAAAAAAAAAAAAACAAAAAAAACAAAATAAAACCCTGAAGATTACCGTGAAGTGTGCTGGTCATTTAGCAACACAGAAAAAACTTAAATAACTAGCTAGCTAACAAAATGGCAAAGAAAAGAAAGATTCAGGATGAACGTAGAGAATTTAGATATGAATGGACAGACTTGTTTGCATTTATATGCTCACCAACCGGTTTCCCAATCCTGCTCAAATATCAAGGTGTCCTCCTACAGGTTGGATATAAGAAGCAGTCCAAAAAGATACAGAGACAAAAATCATACTGAACTGGTCATTTAGACTGATTTGCTACAAATAGGTTCAGTAATTATAATGTAATTAATATTAGAAAACATCATTTTATTCTTTGCTTTATCTTGTTGGACCACACTTTATTTTGTTGACCTCAGAAATGTGTGTATGGAGGCTAAGGACTGCAGATGATTAGCTGATATGTTTATATTTGTTACTTGTTCTGTGCAGATGAACAAACATATGTTTCAGCTGTGGATTAGCCTAAATGAGCTTTTCCCCCCTAAAACATTAGGAACTGCAAAAAATTCATAATTCAATATTCTAACTTTTTTTTTTTTGCCTATACTAGGCCATTAGCATATTTCTAGCCAAGATGTTAAAATGGTATACCAATAAAATAGACATAAAATGCTGTGGCTCCTAAGGTGGTTTAATTTTATTTGAAATAGGATAAACAGGCTCTTCTTAAAATTTGGGTTGCCGACCACATGTCTAATATTTTGAATGTCACACGATCAGTGCACTGCTGTATGCTCCATGCATAATATATATCAGTTAGCATCTTGCTTTACTGGCAGTGAAGACCTAATGTTACTGTAAAAGGGCCTGTGTGTGACCTTGGACACTCACTACTCTTCCATCAATTAGAACAGCATATCCTGACTATCAAGGCTGATGGAGAGAGCACATGAATTATTCCTTTTTTTCTTTTTTTCTTCATATATTATATTCAGTTATTAGACAGCTTTGACAAAATAAGGCTGATTTACCCAAAATATATTCTTTTGTTATAAATATTTACTATCTAATTAAATAAATTTTGTTGCCAATTATCCAAGGACATTGTTTACAAAAGCACTTCTATAGCGCCATCAGAAGAGCCATTAAACATTACCTGCATAAGTCACATCAACACTGCATTGCTTGTTATATCCTTTTTTTTATGCATGCACTTTTATATGGTTGGTAAATGTCAGCTAATAAGTAAACAAAATCACAAACTACAAAATACAATTCTTCTATTAATGACTCTCATGGTTGACACTGAGTTAATGTAATCCCATTGTTAGCTCACTATTACTAGGTACTTCTTTAAAGACATCAAGACGGATATTAACATAATATAGGAGTAAATTTTTTGCCTTAAACACAAAAACAACTACTTAAAGCACTTGGTCCAAAACATTCCTCAAGGTCTGGAACATTATGTGGTAGTTAATTCACCAGCCACTGCAGATGTGAGTCAATGTGTTACACTATGACACCATCTTTTTTCTAATAACTGTAACTCCAAGCACCCAGTTGTGTAGGAACACCCCTGGATGCACCAGCATGGTTCGTTAATATCATGGCAAGATAAAGAATAAGAATATGTGAGGCAACTATAGAATTTCAAGAGGACGGATTGTTAATTATCTATGTTGGAAATGTGATAAAAGATTAAGTTTGCTTTATGTTGAGAGAAAGCTATTTAATTATTGGGAAATACTTCCCTCTATTTAATTAAGTTCAGCTAACGGTTTTTAAAATTAGTGTGTATAAGATCGGATTTATCTGATTAATTGATTGATTGATTGATTAATTGATATATTGATGTTATTTCTGGCCATCCTATTGCATTCCTGGCACAATTTTAAAACCTTAATTCACACTGCAGCTTTTTCTCCCGTGTCTTCTAATTCTGTATCAGGGTTCTTCTGATAAAATATATGATATTTCCAAAAAATAAAATTCTGGACAAACCTTTTCATCATTAATCACTCACCTCACTCCCTTTCTCTGTCACTCCTTCACCTGCCAACTCCCTTGTCTGCACCAGCATTCTCCTAATAAGACATTACGTGATATTTAAAATCACAGAAAATTATTATTATTATTATTATATGGAATTATATGAAACCTGGATAGATAAAGCAGCTCTTCAATAGGAGTCTTTACCATTTTAGAAGCAGTGTGTGAAATCTGCAGTTACTGATCATTTTTAATTGATATGTGTAAAGAAAACCTCCTCCAATGCAGCCCTCAGTCTAGCCTGCTCTGGTCATCACTTCCTGTTAGTAAGAAATAGTGTACTACTTTCATATTTTATGTTTCAACCACTTCTTCTTCAACAAATATACTTAAGTAAAAGTAAAAAGTATGCTGCATTTAAACTACTCTTATACATACAATTTATCCAAAATGTTACTCGAGTAAATGTAACAGAGTAAATGAAGAGCGTGACTGCCCACCTCTGGGTAGGAGAATCATGCTGTGGTGATTATTTTCTTCCAAAGAACCTGGACAAAACTGCAGAAAAATGAATGGAGGAAAATCCTATTAGGAACCTGTGATGTTGTTTGGACATTGCAACAATATCAACAATATCCAACAAGTCTGGAAAACCTGCAACAAATCTGCCAGAAAGAATAGGTGAAAATCACTTTTGAAATATAGCAAAGCTGTTATTGCAAAATAGACAAATTAAAGGATCTGGGTCAGAAGTGGCCAAAACTGCTCCAAAGAAAGACAACCAGCAAACCAGCAACTCAGTCATGGGTTCTCAAAGCTTATAATATAACAATAATAAAAATAATAACAAGTTAAAAGGCAGAAAAAAAGGCAGAAACGGTTGACTATGGTAAATTTTCAAGTGGGACATGTTTTGCTCTTGGTTGTTAGTTGCTTTCCAGCAAAGATATCTATTTTTGGGAGTCTTAAAACTATGCACATAAACAAAAAAATTGTTTTATAAGCAACATAATACCCCCATAGCTTTATACTGTACAAAAAAAAAAAAAAACTGGATTTACCAACCACAGGTAAATGGGACACATGTAAAAACGACACAATTCCACCATTTTCCCTGACTTCCCAAATATACTAGACAATGATGAATTAATGTCTGATATACACCTTTCTTTGGTCATGCTTCTCTACCACCTCTACCTTATTCCCTGTAGGAGCAATAACTCTGGTATTTTCTCAGTATTGGCTACTGGCTTCTGATTGCCTAGATACATGACATGTACACAGCATATAATGTTTGCAATCTTGCTGGTTCCAGCTCATCATTTCCTGTCTGTCAGGAAGTTGTGCTGAGTTCACCATGAAGAGGTGCTGTGGCCAGGAGCTGTGCTGTGCTGCTATTAGTTTTTCAGGACAGCTGGCTTTATTTGTTCTTCACTCACCAACAGCCTTTTCCTCTTCCTGTTCTGAAACAACAGAGCAGGTAGCAGTGCTAATCAAGCAGTCAATTAAAGTTCACAACACTAGCCTCTGGGAAGAAAAGAATGATGATGTTACCCAATGACAGTGTCAAAAGAATCATCAGAGCGGGTTTGTTTCTGTTGTAGTGGACAATTTCCTGCACATTTTTCCGAGCATTCCTATCTCTGTAGTTAAGGCATCTAAGATGAATGTGCTTTCTATGCACAATATCTGAAAATGTGTAGCTCTGCCAGTATCCTTATTTCAGCTACACCCTTAATAACCAACTGTCATGACTTATTAATCAAGTGCAACAACATTTGTAACATTTAGAACACAAGATGCAGCAGGAACCCACTAGCATTTTGCAATTATGCTTGATGCATGCATATCTACTGGGGATGCAAAACACTGGGAAATGGTTAGAAAACTGATTCTTGTACTGTATTTAGAATCAGCATGCTTTTCTTCTATTTAACCCCTCCACAGTGGTACCTACTAGAGAAAGTAATACCTACAAAAGAAAAGTCCCAGAAAAGTTGTTTTTTGAAAATATTTGAGGAGAAAAGTGCTTTTACACTAATCACAAACATGAGCAGTTGAGGTAGACGAAGCTGCAGTACTTGTGGCTGATTTGCTTGCCAGCCGTTCTCCTTGTAAGCTCTGTAGCCCTAGCTTTGCATGATTCCTTATTTCCAACACAGCTTAAATTCCCTGGCAACGCAATTTCAAATGTTTAGAAAATCAGTCGTTCTGGATCACCGACTTAATACACATTTAACAATTATGCATTAAGGAAATATATACTACTCTTTACTGTTAAATTTAACCAAAAGCTACTTTATTCTGCCTGATTAGGACTGGTTATGCCAGATGACAGTAGCATTAGTAGCATAAGACATGTCACGGCACCACACGTCTTGTTGAAAAGAGCCTGTTACTCTGTAATTGGCAGCAGAGGTGGGGGACTCAAGTCGTGATTTTAGGGACTTGAAATCAGATAAAACACTGATAAAAGACTCGACTTTGACCCTGTGTTCATCACTTGAGGCTTGACTTAGACTGGGGACATTTTATCTGAAATGACTTGTTTTTTATTAAATGTAAACTGCATATATAAATACATACTTTCACTTTATATGCTGGTCTCTGCTGGTTTGCCATGTTCTGATTGGTTGCCAGATTTATGCGCATTTATGTGTATATATATATACTATGACAATGTATACAGTCTATAATATATAATTTGTTTTTTATTGATTCATGAAGTCATGAATACCAAATTAAATTCAAGTCGAGCTAGTTTCAAGGCCTTAAAATTGACTGTGTTTCTTAAATATTCATTGTCATAGTCTGTGAACCCCCTACAATAGCTTTGGCCACCTTCTGGCAACCCCAAGGATAAAAGTCTAGCTCTGCCACTGTCAGCAGCACATGGCATTGTAACATGCAGAAACTGCATGCATACCTCACATGTAATAAAACTGCTTAAACAATTATGTTGCTTTACTGTTACTTTTAATTGGCTATTATCTTGTGCCAATGGCCAGTTTAACCATTTACGATCATAAAGAAAATGTGAGTAGTATTTATTTTTCATTTATAATATATTATTATTATGAGACTAATGTGTGACTAATTTATACACGGGCAAAAAAATGAGTTCTTATATGCAACTCATATGTAATGTGGTAGCAACTTACTAAATAAAATTGACGCTAATGCAGGGTCAAGAGCTTTAGTTAATGTTCACATCAAACATCAGAATAGGGGCAACTGTTATATCAGTCCAGGGCATGTTTGTTGGTGCCAGACAAGGTGCTCTGAGTATTTCAGAAATGGGTAATCTCCTGTGATTTTCATTCCTGACAGTCTCTAGTGTTGACACAGGATGGTGCTACAGCGGGCACAGACTCACCAAAACACATCAGCTGAAAATGGAAAAAAAAAAAACAACATTGCACAGTTTTATACAACACATATTGCATGAATGCACAGGTGTACAGGTGTTCCGATTAGAGAGCCAGTGAGGAGTCTGCACCAAACAAAACAAAACAAAGAAAGAAAAAAACACCTGGTACCAAAATACTACAGTAGTTATCTTCATCATGACCTCTTCTTGCTTCTGTTATGTATTGTTCTTGAAGTAGCCTGTCAGTTGAATACTGACAGTATAGTGTGGTATATCACACTTTAGTCAAGTTAATTTCAGCACAAACATGACAAAAACATTGACATCCACAGAGACAACATATTTCAAAAGAGGAACAGTTTAATTTATTTCAAGTGATGAAACCATTGTGGGAAATGTGCCTGTCAAGTCATATTTAATGTTTTTTTTTATTACAAGACAAAAATAAATCAACCATTTATAATAAATTTACATTTACATTTACAGCATTTGGCAGACACCCTTATCCAGAGCGACTTACAATCGTGCTTAGTCAATTACTTGGACAATCCGAAGCTAGTGCAGATAGACCAGGATTTAAAAATTAAAGCCAGAATACTACAATAAATGAGCCATATAGTATCAATTATAAAACTTACCAAAGTCCAAAAACCAAAAATTTTCCTAATCTGTGGACAACCTGTGGACAACCTGTGGAGAACAGGCCAATAAATACAATTTGCAGACACAATAGTCACTATGGACAAGCTGAAAAAAGAGCAAGACCGTAAATACAATTTGCAAACACAATGATTATGGCTGGTCGACTCTGGCTGTACTTGAAGCACGAAGGGCTCTAGGTACGCACCTGGCCTTAATGACTGCCATCAGGTAGGAATGAGCCGGACCATTTCTTTGGCTTTGTAGGGCAGCATCAGGGTTTTATATCTAATACGAGCTGCTACAGGAAACTTGGGGAGGTTGAAGACAATTCGAGCTGCTGCATTCTGAACTAGTTGCAGGGGCCTGATGGCATGCATGGGCAGACCAGTAAGGAGAGATCTGCAGTAGTCTAGTCTTGAGCTGACAAGAGACTAGTACCTGGACAGCTTGCCTAGAGAGAAGTGGTCGAATTCTCTGAATGTTGTAAAGGCAAAATGTGCAAAATGGGCGAAATTGACTGAGCCAAGTTAGCAGCATGAACAGTGAAGAAGAGCTGGTTGTCAACAACAACTCCAAGACTATGTACCTATGTAGCTGGAGTGATCAGAGGGTTCTCAAAAGACAACGAAAGATCATGACGACAACCGGTTACTCCTGGGATGTAGATCAGCTCTGTCTTGTTAGGATTGAACTTGAGATAGTGGGCATCCATCCATGAAGCGATGTCTGCTAGACATGCTGAGATCCGAGCAGAGACCTGAGTATTAAATGGAGGAAAGGAAAGGATGAATTGCGTGTCATCAGCATAACAGTGGTAGGAGAAGCCATAAGAAGTGATGACATACCCCAGAGAGTGAATGTAGAGTGAGAAGGGCATCAGGCAGTGAGCCTTGTGGGATGACAGTGGAGAGTTTGCATGGTGTGCATGTGGAGCCCCTCCATGTTACCTGATAGGAGCGTTCCTTTAGGTAGGAACCACTTCCATGCAGTGCCAGAAATGGAACGTTATACTATAAAAAAATCCTGTCATGTAACAGATGTACCTTATATCCAGTTGATCTCACCGGGTAATCATAAAGTGCTGACATTCTAAAATTAGAGCATCTGTGCATATTATTGTATATGAGGTAATATGAGATTACAATGATAGGGTGATCAACTGAATTCTTGAATCAAATTCTGGATGTTTCTTTCTTTTGCAGTGCACAATTGTATGAATGAGATTGTAGGTTGACATGGGTATACAAGCTATGCATCATCATCGTCATTATTTCTATTATTATTATTAGTAGTAGTAGTAGTAGTAATAATAATAATAATAATAATCATAATAATATTACTACTACTACTACTACTACTACTACTACTACTAATAATAATAATATACAGTAGAGCATGTAAAA